>ML790448.1:118339-135358 GCA_009831015.1 Picea engelmannii | reverse complement strand
TTTTTTGAGGACGGTTGCTCATGTATATTCATTTTTTATTAATATAATTCTCTGATTTATGGAGCAAAAACTTTCTCTCATCTCTTGAATATTAGCAAAATGTTTGTGTTCAATTTAACTAGAATTCTAGATCTATCAGGGTTTCTATAGGAATTCTACAACAATGACCAAGAAAAATATTCTCATACCTGGTATAAAAGGACCTTGTTGGTGTCTCACCCTTTCTATATTTTGATATTTTGTTTTGGTTGGAGGTGTCATCTTCCTATTGATATTGAACTCCTTTTTGTTTGTTTATTCCACTTCTTAAGGAATTGCATAGTTTTTATAAATTCCTTCATCTTCCTTGTTTATTTTATCTGTTTTTGTTGTCTTCAAACTATTTTCATATCCAAGTCTTGTCTTATCAGTAGGTTATCTTTGTTTGCTAAGAATTTCATTTAACTTTTCAGTACTTCTTTCAAATTTCTTGTAGTAATTCAACTTTTCTATTGTCAACATCATCTCTTTTCTTGTGTGATCCAATTTTGCTTTTAATTTCTCATAATATTCATTCCTTTTATCTAATTGCTCCTTCAAGTTGTTAATTATCTCTTCAAACTCATGATTCTCTTCTTCACAATTTTTCAATTCATTTTTAACTCTCTATTTTTGTTTATGAGCTTGCTATTTTCTTCTTCGGCATGCTTCAATTTTTCAAGGTTTTCTTCATCTTCTTGTTCAGTTTCTATGATGTCTAAATGCTTCCCTAGAAAGATATTTTGTTTGTTTCTTTGGTCTCTGCATCAAACTCTTCTTCAAAGTCAAATTCATCTATTTCAAAATATTTGTGGTCATCATTTTGAGTTTCTTGTGTTATGAAGAGAACTTCCCTTACTTCACTTTCTTCTCCATTGATTTCATCTAAAGAGTTGTTTTCCTCCTTGGAGTAAAGACTATTTTTCTTGTGGAAACTTTTCTTTTCTTCAAAAGGATATCTCTTAGCATAGTGTCCTACTCTACCACAATTGAAGCATTTTAAAAGTAACTTACCTTTGTATTTTCCCATTTCCATCTTGAGCTTCCTTACGAAATGTGCTTCTTATTCATCTGATCCATCACCTGGTCTTTCTCCTATCCTATGTTATTTGTTCATTGTTTTCTTCATGACTTTAAAAGTCACTTCCCCGTTTGGTTGTTCATTTTTTGTATCTATTCTCATTTCATATGCTGCGAGGGTACCATGTAGTTCATCCATTGTCATTTTCGTCAAATCCCTAGTTTCTTCAATGGCCGATACCTTGGGATCATATCTCAAAGGAAGTGATCTCAACACTTTATGTATAACCAATGATTCGTTAACTTATTCTCATAATCCTCTGATGGCATTCAAAAATTCATCTACTCTAATTAAATAGGTTGCAATATCTTATTTTTCATTCATATTTAGATTTTCAAAATGTTCTTTGTGTCATTGAAGCTTGACCTGCTTGAATTTCAGATCACCTTCATAAATATTTTTAAGTTTGTCCCAAAATTATTTAGTTATGTTACAACCCATCACCATGCTGGAAACAATTGGTGTCAATCCACTTATGACAGCATGCATATCCTTTGATTATAGATCATTAATTTCTTCTTATATTGATCGGTTGGAGTGTTTTTGGAACTTTATAGACATTGATGACTAAGAGCTAGATATCCAGTCCTAAAGCTGTCAAGTAAGTTTCCATTTTGTTTCTACTGTGCGCATAATTTTTCCATCAAATGGTGGAATCCCATTTGGAATGTGGCCTTCCATGTTTTCTCATGATATTCCTTCTAGTGATTAGACTATTTTGAAGGTAACATGGTTTGATACCAATTGTTGATACTGAGAGGGGGGTGAATCAATATCAAGTAAAATTTATCACATTTAAACTTTAACTTTTCAACCAAATAATTGCATCCAATATACAATAAAGAGTAGAAGAATAAATACATAGTGCACAACAAATTTACATGGAAATACACATGATTTTTTTCTTATATAATAACAATATTACATTCTTAGGAAGCTACAGCTTCCAAGATTCTCTAGCTCCAACTGGAAGGAATATCCAACCCCCTAGTGTACAGGATCCAACTTTAAGGAAGCTAAAACTCCCTAGATTCTCTAGCTCCAATTGGAAGGAGGATCCAACCCCCTTTCCTTGTCCCTTCCTTCCACCCTCAAATATATAAGAGAATCAACTTGTCACTTTCATAAGAGCTATTTATCCTCCTTGTACCTTTTCCACCCCACTTGTGTGCCACTGCTCTTTTGAAAAGATATCACAAGATTGAAATACACTAAAAATGTGAAAACACATCCTGTATTTATAGTAGTTATGTCCCTATTCTTTGTTTCTGGGCCGACGTGGTTGAATTGTCCTCAATTTTCTAGTTAGGTTGTCAGATGAAAAAAATCATATCTCCTAATTTCCTAGGGAGTTAGAGGGGCTTACATATACCATTGGAAAGGTCGCGGAATAATCTTTACAACCATGTATCCTATGCTTCCATTTGAGTCAGTTATGTAGGGTAAAAATCCCCTCAAATATAGGGTATCCAAATTGACCACAAATAATACTTTCAAGAATCTCCATCTCGAAATATTTATCTTAGAGATATGTAGGATTCTTCACTTGACTTTAGGGGATTGTTCACTTGTTTTAGGGATTCTTCAAATCATCTTCCCATGAGGACCATGCTTAAATCTATGCCTAAGGGGACCACTTTGGAGACTCCTTCAAGTAAACCTATAGGATTCTTCATGTTGAACACCAATGATTGAATTTGACATCAATGAGAACACCATTCAACACTATAATTGTCTATTTTTTTAGAGATGTCCTTTGAAAATAACTTCTTGGTTTATAACTTATTATAGATGTCCTTCTTTTGAAAGTCACTTCTTGGTTTATATAGGTAGCATATTGGTATTAAGAAAGATTATTAACTAAAATGGTCATTTAACCATTATATACAATCTCATATTGTATAGTAATGATAATATTATTTATTATATGGGAATGTTTAGTCTCTCCTTACACAATACACAAATTATTATGGTAATGATGATGGTATTGATATAGTGAGAAGGGTTTTCCATCCTTATTCCATAAATTATCTTATTCCAGAATTAAACAATATATAGAGAATATGATGTTATTCAGTTTGGGAGAATGGTTATACATAATATAATGTTATTAAATTTGGGAGAATGGTTAGATGACATATCTAATACAATCCCCTAATCATTATTAGAATTGAAATGAAATTATAATTTCAAATGTGAATTCAAAATTTCTAAATGAATATGTTAATGGATATTGGAGAGGAGGTTATTTATTAAGGACATAGAATTGTCAAACCTTTATGGTATTATATAATTACTTGTGCAAGTTGGTATGAATAGGTAAATCTAGTATGAATAGGTATATCTAACCTAGTTTTTTGGGTAAATATTTTCTCTTGTGTTTATTCATGGGTATGCAAAAATCATAATGAAAATATATACCATTTATGAGGGAATCCTTTTGGAATTATTTAATTGAATGTTTATGTTTATTTAAAGGGAATATTGTACCTCAATTAGTTAGTTGGGAATTATTTTGGTAATATTTGTGATTTGGGAAATTCAAATGGAATGAGAACTAAAAACCATGTTGGTTTTTTTATGAAATGGGAATGTCATCCATAACTACATTTATGAACGAGAATGCCAATTGTGAGTCACAACCACATTTTCCATGAGTACAACAACAACCATCACTAATCACATATACTCAACCCAAATTTTTATTTCAATGGAGAATTTTTGGAGTGATTATGAAATCTAAAGTAAATTTAGAAGGCCTACCAATCCTCTATTTGCAAATGTATTTATACATACAACATTCTCTAGCTTAGTTAGCCAATGAATGATACAAGTATAAACTCTATTGTGAATGATAAAAGTATAAAATCTATTGTAATTGATCCAAGTACAAACTTAGGTGTCTCTTTGATTTTTATGGAACACAAGCACTGTCATTCACTATAGAGTTTCTACTTGGATCATTCTCTTATTGACTTAGCAAGGGAATGATGAAAGTACAAAAACCTATGTAAATAAATGTGTGGTAGGTATTCTATATTCTTTAAATTGGAGAGGAGGTCATTTATTAAGGACATAGAATTGTCCAGCCTTTCTTGTACTATATAATTACTCGTGAAAGCTCTTGCAAGTTGGTATGAATAGGTAAGTCTAACCTAGTTGTTTGGGTAAATGTTTTTTCTTGTGTTTATTCCAAAAATGATAATGAAAATATATACCATTTATGAGGGAATCCTTTTGGAATTATTTAATTGAATGTCTATGTTTATTTAAAGGACATATTGTACCTCAATTAGTTAGTTGGGAATTAGTTTGGTAATATTTGTGACTTGGGAAAGTCAAATGGAATGAGAACTGAAAAATATGTTGGTATTTTTATGAAATGGAAATGACGGCCATAACTACAATTATTAAATGAGAATGCCAATTGCGAGTCACAACCACATTTTCCATGAGTACAAAAACAACCATTGTTAATCACATGTACTCAACCCAAATTTTTATTTCAATGGAGCATTTTTGGAGTGATTATGGAATCTAAAGTAAATTTAGAAGGCCTACCACACCTTTATTTGCAAATGTATTTATACATACATCATTCTCTAGCTTAGTCAATCAATGAATGATACAAGTATAAACTCTATTGTGAACGATCCAAGTAAAAAATCTATTATAATTGATCCAAGTACAAACGGGTGTGTCTCTTAGATGTTTATGGAACACAAGCATTACCATTCACTATAGAGTTTATACTTGGATCGTTTTCTTATTGACTTAGCTAGAGAATGATACAAGTAAAAAAACTATGTAAATAAAGGTGTGGTAGGAATTCTATATTCTTTAAATTGCATTTCCTAATCACTCAAGAAGTTCTTGTTGAAAGTGAAATTTTTCTATGCATTTTACTATGCAATCTCTATATTCCAAAATTGACATTTTGGAATAGTTTTTCTTAAGTTTATGAGTTGAAGATGGAGAATGATGATGATTCATGATTGTAATAGCTTGATAACATTCATGATTTGTCAATGATGTCAAGCTATTGTGACCATGACTCGTCACCATTGTTTGGTTTGAACTCAAGAGCTACTATAACCATGAATCATCACCAATGTTACCTTAAACACTTTTTAAGGCTCTTTTTTAGATGTTAACGAGGACATAAACAACTACATAATCAAGATCTCAACATTAGACATATTTTGAGACAAATATTTATATAGACTCTATTATGATTGTAATTGTGGACAAACGTTTTTTAAGAAGAGAATTCATAAATATTTAATTCAATGTGTATATAAACCTTTTATAAATTATTTTTTATTATAAATAAAAAAATATCATATTACAATTTAATTTATTAAAATAATAAAAATAAATATTTTAATAACATCATAAATTATCTTTAAAAATTTATATCATATCTATAAAAATGTCATTATTCTATTCTTAAAAATGTTAGTAGAAAAGTACAATAATTTATTATTTTTGGATGGTGAATAAGTTGTGCTACTTTTAAAAATTTGAGAGGAGATAAAATAAGAAAAAGTACAATAATTTATACATTTTGGGGATGGTGAAAAAGTTGTGCTACTTCTTAAAAAACTGAGAGGAGATGAAATTAATACAGATCTAGGCCCCATAGCTAGTGTCAACATAAGTAATATCTAGTCCTCATGATACAGGAGCATTAGATCTCCAATTAAAGTGTAAAGTGTCTAGCCAGATCTAAAGGTCTAGACATTTGTCCAAGAAGGAACTATTGTAAAGAGACATTGTAAATCTATTGTAAAAGTATTTTATTTCTAGATAGTAAGCATAGGCATAAAAGACCATATATGATAGGTGTCAGTAAAGGATGAGTCATGTAACAGATTTTTGAACTAGTGGGATGACTTGAGAGAGTAACCATTAGTAAATACATGTTTATAGTTGTTAGTTTTAATGAGTCATAGGAAGATAGGGTTGGAGTCCTAAAATAGGAACTGTTATAGGGATTTAGGGATTTGGTTACATGTTTTAGGAGTTATGTTAGTAAACTCAAGAGATTCAGTAGTTGGAGAGGAATGAAATTAGGGGTTTAGTCAGTTAGATAGGGTGGAACTAATTGTAAGCCTACGGGAAACAGGAAGGAATGAGAAGGGAAGATAGCCATGAAAAGATAGAAAAGGCCATGGACACAGTTCAGGGTTTTTCGTTTGATGTGCATGTATAGTTTAATTACTTAATGAAAAGGCAGATTATCATGACTTTGTGTTATTCTTTTGCAATCTGTATGTTATTGTCAATGAAATTGGGTAGAATCATAGTATATGATTCCGAGTGTATTCTAATGTTGTTAGAATAGGAATGTTCTTGGACATGAAGGAATTGTAGAAGGATATTGTAATAACCAAGTACAAGTGTGAAGAGAAGAAATCCGTGGGTGTCTTGATGAGTTTGAGAATTCCTATCATTTTCTAGGTAAAATGGGTAGAATGTGCATAGGGTAAATGAATGATTGTTTACTTACTTGACTAGGCACCATTCTTGTTGAGTTCGTATACTGTGATCATGATAATCAAGATCTAAGTGATTGATGGAAATCTACGAAGAGCTTATAAGAAATGGTAGTTAGATTCCAAGTTTATATGTGCAGAAGTAAATGACAAACACATGCCTAGGAAATGGATGTGTGTAGCTCTTGTGAAGAATCGAGATGCATTTGATATTGGCCTAAAGGTCGATTGACGAAGAAGTGTAGAGTATTGGGTTACAACTGTGCAAAAAAAGAAAATGAAACCTTGAATCAATGGTTCATGTAGGCTATGAAGTGATCTGATGACGAATAGAAGGTCAAATGGTGACAAAGATTGGTCAAGATAGTGACCCGATGGTTGATTGATGATGTGTTAGTCAAAGAGATCAAGTGGAGTGCAAGGTTGCACAGAGGTAGTTTGGATTAAGAGTTTGAGGTGATGGTAAGTATGAGTTAGTGAAGTGCTTAAGTTAAATATAATAAGCCTTTAAGCCTATGGAAAAGAGGTCATGTGGAATGATAATCATTTGAGAGATAATGAGTATGTATTGGAGTTTGGGCTAGACTAGAAGAATGCCCACTGATTTGGAGAAGAGCCAAGTTTTGGCTAGAGTGCTAAAAGAAAAGGGAGGGTCAGTTATGGCTTAATAAATGATATGCAAGGAACGAGGTTATTAAACCTTTGAAGATAGGCACGTTGTTAAGTACACACTAGAGAGAAGTAGTGTGATCCCCAGGCATGTACCAAGCTCTTGATTGTGTTTGGAAAGGCCTAGTCATAGGCCTGCTATCATTTTTGGTATAAGAGCAAGAATTTTCTTGAGAAATCAAGAAGACAGGCAGGCGGTCTGTAGAGGAGATTTATGAGTTAAGTATGTTTTCATGCAAGAGAAGAAGAGGCTTATAGATTGAGCAGTGAGGTCTTTGTCAGAGATATCTACTTTGGGAGGATAAATTGCATGCAACAGGTAACAACAGAGAAACATCTCAGCAAGAAGATCATGGCGTTAGGAGAAGTAATGAAGGAATCGAGTGAGGGTTTATAGGAAAAGAAGAAGTGTGGCTAGAACCTTGTATTTCAACTGAGATTAAAATACAAGAGAACAATTGTGTTCTCAAGTGTAGATGAATTGTGGGTGTGATCCTAGAAGGAGCATAGAGGAGTTCTCAAGAAGGTTCTAGAAAGAGGACAAGTACTTGCCAAAAGACCAAGCACAGAGGAGTTTTGGTGAGCTGAAATAGAAAGATAAAGAAACTTGCTTACTGCAGAGGCTGAGGGAGTAGCTCGCTAGAAATCCTTGGAAAGAAAGGTTTAGGAATTCCAAGATTGCAATATTGGAGAAATGATTTGAGGTAATATGTTTTGAAAATTTTGAAATTGTTTATGAAAAATGTTTGATTACAGGATTAGTATATGAAAGTGCGTAGCTTTTAGAGTACATGGAAGATATTATAAATTGGGAGGAGAAGTAGAACAGGTTTTGTTGAAGACTAACCTCCAAAGAAGTGTTATTGGCTTGAAGAACAACAGAAAGAAATTGCAGTAGTGATATGGTTGAAGAATACATTGGTAATAGGTAAGAGGTTTTGAGATTCATTGGCTTTTGTGTGAAGAGCCAAGAAGAAGCAGAGTCACCACGAGATGACTTGGGACTGAGAACACATGTTGTACTTGTCTCAAAGATAAAAGAGGTTGTTTGCAACTCACAAGGTGGAATAGGATGAGTCCACAAAGGAAAGAAGAGATGACCATTGATGGTTATATTAGAGGTTCAAGGAGGAGTCACAATCAGAAAAGAGAAACCAATAGAGATGCCAGTAGAGGACCAAGCATGAGAAGGCTTGGAGTGGTATCTACAGAAAAGTTGTTGAAGTTAGCTTGTAGGGATGTATTAATTGTAATCCATGATCAACAAAGAGGAGTTCATGAGAGAACGAAGACTGTGGTTGTTGATAATCATAGTGAAGGTTCAAAAAAGGGCCATAGAAGATCAAGTCAAGAAAAGATTGATAGGGAGTTGGATGAAATAAAAGTGCAACTAAAAGTAATGAGAGATTTTGTACAGATAAATATGGAGGACCAAAGGTATGGTTGGGTTCTTCAGAGGAAAATAATCAAGTGGATTCAGTTACAAAGGATACTGAAGTATGATACAAGAGTTCGGTTGGAAGAAGAACTCAGAGGAGTTGAGTTGCAACAAAGAATGTGTGATGAGGAAGAGGTTTATTTATGTGAACCTAAATAAGGATCTGTTCTTGGTGAGAGTAGTGATGAAGATGAAGGGATGAGATTAGATGATGGTTTCATGGATCCTTGGAAGGATGAAAACCAATTGGAAGATTTGATGTTTGAGACCACAAAAGAGGTATTGAATCCTTACAATTTTGAAACTAACAAATGGTGTATGTATGCAGGTTTTACAAGCTCAAATTATGCTAGACATTCACTTAGAACTGTCACAAAAGTAAAGAAGAAGATGGTTGGTTGTGGCTATGAAGATTGATCAGATATGAGGAAAGAAAGACAGTCTCTTGATACTGTCATAAATAGAAGAAAGGAGATGATTACTCATGTTCATATGAGAAACATAGAGAAGGACTATAGCCAGGTGAAGAAGGATGTTCGGCTGAAGGATATTCAAAACATAAGTCAGAAGAAGAATGATAAAGAGCTTGCTGAGATCAGAGAAAGATTCAATAAACTAGAGAAACTGATTCGGAAAAATAATGAACATGAACATTATGGATGGATGATGAAAAGAAAGAGAGAGCAATGGTTTGAATTGCAGCAGAGACAAAGACTACAATCATTGGTCTTGAGGAAGGATAAAGAGCTCAAGAAAGCAAAGCTAGAGAAAGGAATGATAAGGCAGAAAGAAGTCTATTCATGTGAACATGAATCAAAAAAATTTCTTGGGAAAATTGATGAAGAGGGGAATACTGAAGAAAAACAACTATCTCATGTAGTCATAGAAGATGAGAAAAGAAAAGCACAAGATTTTCAAGAGAGGAGAGAAAGTTTTTATAACCTTGTGAGAAAGGAAAAGGAACAGTTGTTGAATACTATTGTGGAAAACTTTGTGAATATTGGACATTTATGGAAAGCTGAAGCCAAAGAAGAGCAGCTACTGAGTTTTGATGTGGGTGATCATCAATTACTGAAGGATAATAACCTTGAAGACAACCAAAACAAAGAAGGTTGGTTGACAGTTAATGCAGAGGAAAAAAATGATGAAGAAAGTGTAGAGCTTTTGGAAGAAGTTCCAAATGAGATGGTAGATTTGTGGCATGAGCTAATTCTATTGGAGAATAGACTAGTAATCCAGGGAATGAATATTTTGAATGTACAATTGAAATTGAATAAAGGTGAGGCACATGTGTCTCATGATAAAGAGGAATCAGTCCTAGAACTGAAGGAAGCTGAACTGATTACCAGGATCAGTCAAGGAGATGAAAGAAAAATGTTGGATGTTGTCAAGAGAGAGGAGAAGTGTTATGCTAGAAATGATGGGAAACATAGTGATTTTGTGCTTGTGAGAATTCAAGAAGAAATTGAATTGCTGAAAAGAATTGAAAACATTGAAATAAGAATGCCTCAAGCTGTAGTTGAGGCAGAAACAGATGCTAGTATACATATCTATGATATGATTGCTGGTATACAGAAAACTGTGAGCAAGTATGTTGTTGCAGTCAGGAACTTGGAGGACAACAAGGAGAAGAAGAGGGATATTGAAGGGGGAGATATCTTCAAATATATTCAGGAAGTTTGGGTGGCACCAATGTTCGGGACAACATCTACAACAATTTCCAGAACCAAAGCATAAGTTGAGGCAAGGAAGGCTGAAGAAGATAATAAGCAGACTAAAGATGAATGGACAAAATGCAACAAAGTGTTGTGGCAGAGTAAGGGAAACAAAATTAGTTTGCAGCAACATACTGGATTGGAAAGGACCATAGATAATATTTGGAAATTAATGCAAATTCCTAAGGAGAGCTACAACAAAATGAATAAAGTAATCCACCATGGAATTTATTGGAGAGTGAAAAATAGTGAGGGTAGAGATAGTGAAGCACTACAGTATAAGACTTGGAAGCTTGGAAGGTTGCAGCTAAAGAGAAGTGAAGACAATGAAGCTATTGGACAGCAACAAACCAGTGTTTGGGACCTAGGAAAAATGAAGACTGAAGGAACATGATCAGGGGATCATGTTTTTTCTTTTTTTCTACTTTGGGAGTCTGATGCAGGAACATTAGATCTCCAGTTCAGGTGTAAATTGTCTAGTCATATATAAAGGTCTAGACATTTGTCCAAGAAGGGACTATTGTAAAGAGACATTGTAAATCTATTGTAAAATTATTTTATTCGTAGATAGTTAGGATAGGCATAAAAGACCATATCTGATAGGTGTCAGTAAAGGATGAGTCATGTAATAGATTTTTGAACTAGTGGGATGACTCAAGAGAGTAACCATTAGTAAATACATGTTTATAGCTCTTAGTTTTAATGAGTCATAGGAAGATAGGGTTGGAGTCCTAAAATAGGAACTGTTACAGGAATTTAGGGATTTGGTTACATGTTTTAGGATTTTTGTCAGTAAACTCGAGAGATTCAACAGTTGGAGAGGAATGAAATTAGGGTTTTAGTTAGTTAGATAGGGGGGAACTAATTGTAAGTCTATGGGAAGCAGGTAGTAATGAGAGGGGAAGATGGCCATGAAAAGATAAAGAAGGCCATGGACAAAGTTTAGGGTTTTTCTTTTGATGTGCATGTATAGTTTATTTACTTAATGAAAAGGCAGATTATCATGACTTTGTGTTATTGTTTTGCAATCTATATGTGACTGTCAATGAAAATGGGTAGAACCATAGTATATGATTTTGGGTGTATTCTAACATTGTTAGAATAGGAATGTGCTTGGACATGAAGGAATTACAAAAGGATACTATAATAACCAGGTACAGGTGTGAAGAGAAGAATTTCATGAGTGTCCTGATGAATTTGAGAATTCTTGTCATTTTCTGGGTAAAATGGGTGGAATGCACATAGGGTAAATGAATGATTGTTTACTGACTTGACTAGGCACCATTCATATTGAGTTCATAGATTGTGATCGCGATAATCAAGATCTAAGTGATTGATGGAAATCTACGAAGAGCTTATAAGAAATGGCAGTTAGATTCCAATTTTATATGTGTAGAAGTAAATGACGAATGCATGTGTAGGAAATGGATGTGTGTAGCTCTTGTGAAGAATCGCTATGCATTTGATATTGGCTTGAAGGTCGATTATCGAAGAAGTGCATAGTATTAGGTTACGACTGCGCAGAAAAAGAAAATGAAACCTTGAATCAACGGTTCCTGTAGGCTGTGAAGTGATCCGATGATGAATATATGGTCAAATGGTGACAAAGATTGGTCAAGATAGTGAGCCGACGGTTTATTGATGATGTGTTAGTCAAGGAGATTAGATGAAGTGCAAGGATGCACCGAGGTGGTTTGGATTAAGAGTTTGAAGCAATGGTAAGTATGATTTAGTGAAGTGATTAAGTTAAATATAATAAGCCATTAATCCTATGGAAAAGAGGTCATGTGGAATGGTAAGCATTTGAGAGATAAAGCGCATGTATTGGAGTTTGGGCTAGACTAGGAGAATGCCCACTGATTTGGAGAACAACCAAGTTTTGGCTAGAGTGCTAAAAGAAAAAGGAGGGTCATTTATGGCTTAATAAATTATATGCAAGGAACGAGGTTCTTAAACCTTTGAATATAGGCATGTTGCTAAGTACACACTAAAGAGAAGTAGAGTGCTCCTTAGGCATGTACCAGGCTCTTGACTGTGTGTGGACATGGATAGTCATAGGCCTATTATCACCTCATAGCTAGTGTCAACATAAGTAAATGTCAGTAAAAATGTTAGTATAAAAGTACAATAACCTATAAAAAAAAGTACAATAATTTATGCATTTTTGGGATGGCGAATAAGTTGTGCTATTTTTAAAAAATTGAGATAGGATACAATTTTAAAAAGTACAATAATTTATGCATTTTGGGGATGGTGAAAAAGTTGTGCTACTTTTTAAAAAAATGAGAGGAGATAAAATTAATCGAGATATAGTCCCCATAGCTAGTGTCAACATAAGTACATAGCTATGGTTAACATAAGTAAATGTCAGTAAAAAATTACAATAGCATATAGAAAAAAAAATTGGGAAGATGAAGAAGTTGTGTTATTTCTTTAAAAAAATTGAGAGGAGGTAAAATTAATCTAGATCTAGTCCCACAGCTAGTATCAATATAAGTAAATTTATAGGATCTAACTTTAACTTCAAGTTTAAAAATATGGATTGTATGGATTGAGTGTAGCAATGGTTTGTTTTGGTAAATTGTATGTAGGAATAGAGGGGGGAGTTTTTCTTAAAAGAGTCTCTTACTATATAGAAAATTTTTCAAGTTAATTATGAGAGAAAATTTCATTTGCACATGATTACTAATATTAAGGTGTTATAATTTTTTTTTTCTTTTTTTTACCAATTTTGTATGAAATTTTGTACAACCTCAGTGTTCAATGAGTATTTTAGGGTTTTGAATTTATTTATGTATTCAAAAATGTAATTTAAGTAATAGAAAATTGTGATTTCACCAACAATTTTATAGATGGATTTCAATGATAGTTTCCAGAAAAGTTCAAAAGATAAAACAATAGACTAGTCTATACATATAATTTTTCCAATAAAATGATGTGTATTTATTATGTAGTGTTTTTCCCCTTATATGATGCAAGAGTTGATTATTAGTATCTATATTATACAAATATTGGTGTTTGATATCTCGTATTATTAGAAGGAATTTTGTTGGATGAAGAATTGTTGAAATACCAATTTATATTCTTCAAATTGTAATTTTGAGCATCTCGGTAAATTTAAAACTCCAAAATTAATCCAAGATCACAATTTGCAAATGTTGAAATTGTAATTTTACATTATCAGATTTTTATTAGATTATAAGAAAAAAACACCCAAATAATATAACTATATGCTGAAAATCACCCATATAATGTGGTGGTGTGATGTCCTCTTATCCCATGCTTACAAGCAACTACCTATATATGGAAAGAAGTTTGGGAATTGTACAATTTGGACTTGATATCATGAAAGGTTGAGTAGGCAGAAGATGTATTATTCGATAGTCGTGGGTTTGGTTTAAATCGACAAAATATTTCACATATCCAGTCATGGAATGGAATCAATCATGCCAGAAAATGAGTTTGTGTAAGAGAAGGTTGCTCTGGGTTTCATCCCTGTAAGGAGCACGCGCCACATTTCGTGAGAAGTTTTCATCCCTTTGGGAAGGAAAATAAAGTGATTTGTATTCCAAGAGGATCCAGAGACGTAGCCAGAAGGTTCTAGTGAACTCCGTTAATAACTCGATAATCTCTTGTCTCATATTTTCTTATGCATTTTTTTATTTTTGCAATTATGATCATTAAATGTATTAAGTAATGGATTATGATATTAATAGCTCACATTCACTAAGTTAATATTGAATTTGGATCCAATCCTTCATAAGCACATATTTTCACCTTTGATGCAATCAAGTTCAATAGATCTGCAATTTTAAATCTAACCTTCATTAAGTGGCCTACAACCAAATCAAATTTGGTATCAGTGTCACCAGGGTTTCAGATCATCTCACTCATATGAGATGGAAAAAGGTAATACATGCCTCATCCACCTATGTGTTGATACTGAGAGGGGGAATGAATCAATATCAAATACAATTTATCACTTTTAAACTTTAACTTTTCAATCAAATAAATGCATCCAATATGAAATAAAGAGTAGAAGAAGAAATACATACTGCACAATAGATTTACGTGGAAACACACATAATGTTTTTATTATGTAATAACAATATTACATTATTAGCAAGCTACAACTTTAAATATTCTCCATATCCAATTGGAAGGAGGCTCCAATCCCCTTTCCTTGCCCCTTCCTTGCACCCTCGAATATATAAAAGAATCAACCTATCACTTTCATAAGAGCTCCTTATCCTCCTTGTACCTTTTCCACCCCACTTGTGCTCCACCCCTATTGTGAAAAGAGATCACAATATTGAAATATACTAAAAAGGATACAATCCATCCTATATTTATAGTAGTATTGTCCCTATTTTTAGTTTATGGACCAACCTGGATAAACTATCCTCAATTTCCTTGCTGGGTTGTCCCATGAAAAAATTCATATCTCCTCATTAATAGGGATTTAGAGGGAATTCCATATATCATTGGAAAGGTCTCAAAATAATATTTCCAACCATGTAACTTGTGATTCCATTTGATTTAGTTATGTAGGGTAAATATTACCTCAAATATAGGGTATCCAAATTGACCACAAATAATACTTTCAACAATCTCCATCTTGCAATATTTGTCTTGGGCATATGTAGGCTTCTTCACTTGAATTTAAGGGATTATTGACTTGATTTTAGAGTTTCTTCAAATATCCTTCCCACGAGGGACATTCTTAAAGCTACTCCATAAGGGGACCAATTTGGAGACTCCTTCAAGGAAACCCATAGGCTTCTCCGTGTTGATCACCAATGACTGAAATTGACATCGATGACAACATAAATCATAAATATACCCCTTTTTCATTGATGTAAACACTCATACTCCTTGTTTCATCATGCTCCTAATATTTCCCTCCCCCTTTGACATCAATGGAAAAGGGTAACTCTTCTCTTTGGAGCAGTGCCCTCTCAATTCCTGGCACTCAATAGTATTTCACCTTCCTTTTCTATCTTATTATCCTTTCTTTCCTTGCTATAGTCCTTGGATATATTTTGTGTAACTTCAATCCTATTTCTCTCCTCTTTGTCTAGGATGTATATGTTATTTGGTCTTGTTGTTGTTGTTTCAACCAATCTTCTTGAGTCTTCTTCTCTGATATCACAAATTTAGGAATCAAACTTAATATTTTATTATTGATCACATATTTTACTGACACTAAGGAGATTATACTTCAAATATTCAACCAGTAAGAGATTTGTTTCTTTTACATTTTCACTTCCAAGGCTCACTACACCTTTTCCAAGTATTTTGACAGAGAAGTCATTTCCAAATGAAACACTGCCAATTTTTCGTTTATTTAAGATGATGAATTTGTTTTGGTCCCCAATCATGTGTGTTGAGAACCCATTGTCTATGTACCATTCATCTTCTTTATCTTCAACAATCAGTACTAATCGTCAATCTTCCTTGTTTGGATTTTCTTTCATTTCCCATACTATAGTCGGTTTTATGATAGGATCATATTCTTTCATATCTCTGAAATCTCATTATTTGTGACCAAGATTATTACATTTGTTGCATACAATGTTCTGGTCCATCAGTGGATCAAATGGATTTTAATTTATGTTGACAATTCCATGAGCATTTTCAAATCTACTATTTACATAATCGTCCTTTGGATATCCATAATCATTTATGTTTTTCATATAGTTTTATCTTTCATTGTTTTTACAATGAATTTTTGTGTCCAAAGTTTTTGCAAACATAACAATGACCAAGAAAAATATTCTCATACCTAGTAGAAAAGGACCTTCTTGGTGTCTCACCCCTTCTCAATTTTGATCTTCTATTTCGATTGGAGGTGTCATGTTCATGTTGTTCTTCAACTCCTTTTTGTTTGTTGATTCCATTTCCTAAGGAATTCACATAGTTTCTAGAATTCCCTTCATCTTCCTTGTTTATTTTATTTGCGTCTGTTGTCTTCAAACTATTGTCATATCTAAGTCATGTTTTATTGGTAGGTGATATCTATTTCCTAATCATTTCATCTATTTTTTGAGTACTTATTTTGAATTTCTTGTAGTAATTCAACTTTTCCATTGTCAACACCATCTCTTTTCTTGTGTGATCCATTTTTTCTTTCAATTTCTCATAATCTTCATTCATTTTATCTAACTGCTCCTTCAAGTTGTTAATTGTCTTTTCAAGCTCATGATTCTCTTCACAATTTTTCAATTTGTTTTTTAACTCTCTATTTTTTATGAGCTTGTTATTTTCTTCTTCATCATTCTTCAATTTTTCAAGATTTTCTTCATCTTCTTGTTCACTTTCTATGATGTCCTTGCTTCCCCAAAGAGATTCTATTTTTTTTTCTTAGGTCTCTACATCAGATTCTTCTTCCAAATCGATTTCATCTGTTTCAAAATATTTGTGGTCATCATTTTGAGTTTCTTTTTTTATGAATAGAACTTCCCTTACTTCATTTTCTTCTCCTTCGCTTTCATCTAAAGAGTTGTTGTCCTCCTTGGAGTAAAGACTCTTTTTCTTATGGAAGATTTTATTTTCTTCAAAAGGACATCTCTTACCATAGTGTCCTACTCTACCACAATT
>ML790448.1:79588-108043 GCA_009831015.1 Picea engelmannii | reverse complement strand
ATTATTAGTACATGCATGAGACTCGTATGTACTAGCTACACATGGATGATTTTAGGGGCTAAATTTCGCTCATGGGCTAATTTTCCATGGTTATTCCAAAAATGAGATTCGCTATTTTAAATATGATTCGCCCAAATTCTATAGGATAAAATTATTTTACCTTAAAAATCGCCAAAATTTTATAAAAACTATATAAAATCTTTAGAAATTTGAATATTTTTACAAAATATCGCCAAACATTTATAGTTGGAATATGAAAGAAAGTAAGATTCGCCAAGGTTTCTACATTTTAAAATAAATTTCCATCCTTAAAATCATCCATGTAGCTACACATGCATTTCTTGTACATGTACATTAGTATGTATGAGTTTTCTTGGCTTACTTACTAATAATGTCAGTTAATTGTCATGAATGTATGAACCATGTTTCTTTTCCTTGGTATCATGAGATACCTTAACTTCGGGACGAAGTTTCCTGAAGGGTGGGTGTATGTAACAACCTTGGTTAAATAATTTCATAGGGATTATTAAGTATAATTAATTAGATAATTAATTGTCCTAACATGGTTTTAGTTAAACAATGATTAGTATTAATATTATTAATTAATTACTTATTTATTAATTAATTGTTCATATCTGTTGATTATTAATTAATTAATTAATTGACTCATTAAAGATTTGAGTAATAAATTAAAGGAGCTTAATAACTTTAAATTATTAATAAATAAGACTTTACGTATGTAGGGGGGAATGAGGCAATAAATGAAGGATAAGGTAATAAAGGAGGGGATAAGGTAATAAAGGAGGGAGGGAGATTTGGTGAAGGGGGAGATATGACAGGGAAGAGCCCTATGGGAGAGGGGAGGATTATGAGAATTTGGGGGAGGAAGAATTATTGGAGAGGAGAAGACTGTAGTTCTGGTTTGGATATTTTCTGGTTTTTGTTGTTGGGTTCTGGAGTCTTGGTGAACCATTGCAGGGGGCACCGGGTTGCTGGGGGTTTTGGGCATGGGGGCTAGGATTCCTTACGGTATCCTGGATCTAGGGAGCCGGAAAAGCTGCTCCTAGCTAGCTGGGTGGTTAGTCAGTTTTGGGCAGAGTTTAGCACAGTTTCAACTTCAGCTTGGACAAACAGAGATCAGGGTTAGCATCAGGAAGAGGTATTTTATTTATGATTTTTCTGAATTATGTGATGACTATGTAAATTATTGGAATGTTGTTCATAAATTTAATTCATGTTGTGGATAAATTAAATTTTTTGTTGAAAATTCTATGCTTATACGATGATTATTGAACTACTTAGGCATTGAAAGAAATTTATGTTTAATTGTATGAAATTTTAAGGCTTAATTAAGTCATGGTCACTACATTAATCCATTGTCATTTTGTTCAAATCCCTAGTTTCTTCAGTGGCTATTGGAATCATATCTCAAAGGAAGTGATCTCAACACTTTATGTACAACCAAGGATTTGTTGACTTCTTCTCATAATCATCTGATGGCATTAAAAACTTCATCTACTTTAATTAAATAGGTTGCAATATCTTATTTTTCATTCAACTTTGTATTTTCAAATTGTTCTCTGTGTCATTGAAGATTGACCTAGTTTACTTTTGGATCACCTTCATAATTTTTTTTATGTTTGTCCCAAAATTCTTTAGCTATGCTCCAACCATCATCTTGTTGGAAGCAATTGGTGTCAATCCACTTATGATAACATGCTTATCCTTTGAATTATGTCTCATTAATTTCTTCTCATCTCAATCGGTTGTAGTGTTTTTTGGAACTTTATATCCATTGATGAATGAGAGCTAGATATCCACTCCTAAAGTTGTCATGCAAGTTTGCATTTTGTTTCTCCAGTATGCATAATTGTTTCCATAAAATGGTGGAATCCCATTTGGAATGTGGCCTTCCATTTTTTTCTCATGATATTCCTTACAGTGATTAGACTATTCTGAAGGTAACCAACATTGATACCAATTGTTTATACTGAGAGGGGGGGGTGAATCAATATCAAGTAAAATTTATCACTTTTAAACTTTAACTTTTCAACCAAATAATTCCATCCAATATACAATAAAGAGTATAAGACGAAATATGCAGTGCACAACATATTTACATGGAAATCCACATAATGTTTTTCTTATATAATAACAATATTACATTCTTAGGAAGCTAAAACTTCTAATATTATCTAGATCCAACTGGAAGGAGGCTCCAACCCCCTAGTTTACAGGCTCCAACTTAAAGAAAGTTAAAAATCCCTAGATTCTCCAGCTCCAACTAGAAATAGGCTCCAACCCCCTTTCCTTTCCCGTTCCTTCCACCCTCAAATATATAAGAGAATCAACCTGTCACTTTCATAATATCTCCTTATCCTCCTTGTACCTTTCCCACCCCACTTGTGCACCACTACTCTTTTGAAAAGATATCACAAGCTTGAAATACACTAAAAATGAAAAAATACATCCTGTATTTGTAGTATTTTTGTCCCTATTTTTAGTTTCTGGGATGACCTAGCTGAATTGTCCTCAATTTTCTAGTTGGGTTCTCGAATGGAAAAATTCATATCTCCTCATTCCTAGGGAGTTAGAGGTACTTACATATACCATTAGAAATATCTCATAATAATATTTCCAACCATGTAACCTATGATTCCATTTGAGTTAGCTATGTAGGGTAAAAATTCCCTCAAAGATAGGGTATTCAAATTGACCACAAATAATACTTTCAACACTACCCATCTTGCAATATTTATCTTGGACATATGTAGGTTGTTGGAATACTAAGAGGGGGGGGTGAATCAGTATAAGAACAATCAATAATTTTAATCACAATATAACACCTCAAATAAATATAATGAGCATTCAATATATCATCAACACCATAATTCAATGCATAAACATCACATAAACACAATACACTAGAATTTTACATGGAAACCCAATGCGAGAGAATCCACATAATGTTTTTATTGTTTATCAAAGGACACATTCATTGGAAGAACCAACTTTCTATTTCTATATATACAAATCGAAGGAGGATCCAACCCCCTATTTATAGGTTGCAACCTGAAGGAAGCTCCAACTCCCTAATTTACCTGCTCCAACTAGAAGGATGCTACAACCCCCTTTCCTTTCCCCATACAACCACCTTGAAATATAAATGTATACCAATCTATTACTGCTTCTATCATTGTAACTAATATATTTATGTTGCTAATGTTTCTGATATCTTTGTTGCTTCTACTAATTTCGATATCTCATCAAGACTACAACCACACATACCTTATACCAAGATTCATAAGATCCTTCTCAAAATAAAATTCTTATGAATCTCTAAGACATATATGTTTCTTATTTCTTCATAATACACACCCTAACATACACAGGAACACATACCTTCAACCTATAACTGTTCGGAGTTTTAGATCCCTGATCTTCAACAGTTTTTCCTCACGGGTATGCGACCCTATACACTATCTTCTCATGGATGTTTGTTCTTTTCCTCACTGCATCCCACAGATGTTTGTGCTTTTCCTCCTGAAACTCGTGGATGTACATGATTTTCCTCCCGAATCCACAAACTTACTCAAAGAATCTGTAAATTCTTCTACAAATGCTCGGATCCTGTAAACTTCTTCCCTCACTAGACTTCGCTGACTTCAAATCACTTCCTCGGATATGCCAATTAGTATTCACATAAGTGATATTCAATTGACTCTACTCTGTGTTTTAATGAGGATCTCATGATGAAATGCAACTGGCATGCACATGCAACTAGTTAACTTATGATGCAACTTGTTAACTTCTATTTACAGTTACTTTAACATGCAACTAACATGCAACTAGTTAACTTTTGTTTACAACTCCTTCACCTTGACATGAAAATTGTTAACTTCTGATGCAACTTGTTAAATTATGTTTAGACTTAGTTTAACATGCAACTTTTTAACTTTTGTTTACCGCTCATGTACCTTAACATGCAACTTGTTAACTTCTTGTTCAAGGTTTGACATCAATGACAACTAATATTTCAACAATTCAATGACAACCAATATTTCAACAACTAATGTTTCAACAATTAGTTTTCAACAATTAATCTTTCAACAAGTAATCTTTCAATAATTATTCTTTCAACAATATCCCCCTTTGGCATTGATGGCATCACTTAGACACAACACATCTGATCTGCATGCTATCTCCCCCTGTCTTCATGCCTCTTCTCTTCATTTCCATGCCTCTATGTTTCCCTCCCCCTTTGACATCAATGGAAAAGGATAAATTATCCTTGTGGTTGCTCCCCATGTCTGTAATCATTTGATATCTACCGATGTCACTCTTCATGGTGCTTCCTCATGTAAATATCTAATAAAATACATTTAAAAAGAATTCAATTCTTTCATGATTATTGTTTCTCTCCCCCTACCTTACTGTGACAACTTCCATGTAGATCACCGTGGGGATGAAACTACTCCAGGCTTATGTCAAATATAATTAGAAGTCTCCCTCGGAAGAGGTTTGGTGAAGATATATTCAATCTGTTCTTTTGTCCCAACATACTCTACCTTGATTTTCTTCTATGTAACCAGTTCTTGTAGAAATTAAAAATTGATCGGAATGTGTTTCATTTTGGAATGAATCACTGGATTCTTAGAGATACTTATAGCACTGGTATTATCACAAAATATCAGGATAGGCTCTTCATATGCCACCTATATGTCCTGCAAATCTCCCTTCATCTAGAGAAATTGTGTACAACATTTTGATGATGAAATATACTCTGCTTCTATTGTGGACAATGATATCGAAGATTATTTCTTGCTTAACCAGGATACTAGAAAAGCACCCAAGTAGAAGGATACTCCACTTGTGCTTCTTCTTTCATCAACACTTCCTACCCAATCTACATCTGTGTATGCAACTAGAGATAGATCATTCCCTTTTGGATACCATAATTGATAGTCTGTTGTTGCTTTGAGATATTTGAATATTCTCTTTACTTCAATAACATGTTTTTCCTTCAACATTTCTTGAAATCTTGAAACATGTCTGACTACATGAATCAAATCTGGTATCGATGTTGTCACATAGAGTAAACTACTGATCATCGATCTGTAGAGTCTCTGATTTGCATCCTTGGATTCACAATCTATATTAATTTGCATCTAGTCTGCATGGGAGTACTTATGGAATTGCAATCTATTATTCCAAACTTATTTAGGATTTATTGTATATACTTGGTTTGGGAGATGAAAATATCTTTATGTTGTTGACATATGTGGAGTCCCAAAAAGAAAGACAACTCACCAAGTAATGAAATTTCCAATTCATTCTGCATGTCTGTAGAAAATTTATGACTCATCATGTCATCATTACTTCCAAAAACAATGTCATCAATATAATCTTAAATTATCAATATACTACCTTGATTTACATTTATGTATAGATTGTTGTCTGCATTTCCTTTCATGAACCCTTGCTATTGTAGATACCTATCTAATATTTAATACCATGCTCTGGGGGCTTGATTGAGTCCATACAGTGCCTTCTTTGATCTGCAAACATAATCTTTCTTTTCTGACAATAGAAACCATTTTGGTTGTTCGATGTAGACTTCTTCTTCTAGTTCTCAGTTTAGGAAGGTTGATTTTACATCCATCTAATATACTTTGATTTTCTTCGAACATGCATAAGACAATATCAATTTGACGTATTCCATTATGGAAACCGTGGTAAAATTTTCCTCAAAGTCTATTCCTTCAACTTGATCATATCTCTTGCATACTAACCTTGCTTTAGTCCTGGTTACCTGTCCATCCTCGTTCAACTTTTTTCTGAATACCCATTTTGTGCCAATCATGTTCTTATTCTTAGGCCTTAGAACAAGTTCCCATGTTTCATTCTTCTCTATCTGATCTAGTTCTTCTTCAATAAATTTGATCTAGTGTTCATCTGTGTTGGATTCTTCAAAAATGTTGGGTTTAACTGTGGAAAACAATGCTAGATGTCTTTGTTCTAGTGAGCATAATTTTCTTCAGGTTTCAACTCTTGCATCTTTAATCCCGATGATTTTTTCAGCTGGAGGATTTCTATGCACTTTCCAGCTAGGATTTTTGGGAGATATCTAAATATTTTGTTGGTCATGTTCCTTTTTCTCTGCTTATGGCTTCTCTTCTTCTTCTTTCGATTATTCTTCTTCTACTTCTTGTTTGAAATCCTCTTCTCCTTCCTTCTCTGCTGATTCTTTTCTTTCTTCTTTGGTATTTCTTACACTTGTCTCGTCAATCTGTACATTGATGTTTTCCACTATTCTGTTGAGTCTCATATTGAAACACTTATATTCCTTGCTCTTTCTTGAGTACCCAAAAAATATTCCTTCGTCAACTCAGGACTCAAATTTTCCAATGCCACCATCTTCTCTTTTGATATAGCACTTACTTCCAAATACTCTAAAATGATTCACATTTATCAATATTCCTTTCCATATCTCGTAGGGAGTCTTTTCACTATTACTTCTAAGCATTCATCTATTACTACATGTGCCCAAAATATGTCACCCAACTTGGAATATTTCAACATGTTTCTGGCCATTTCCTGTAATATCATGTTCTTTATTTCAACAACTCCATTTTCTTGAGGTGTTATGGCTGCTCATAATTTCCTTTTTATCCCATGTTCGCCACAAAAATCCATGAATTATTTTGATGTAAGCTCTCCACCATTGTCTGATCTCAAACATTTGATTTTCAAGTGTGTCTTTGTTTCAACCATCTATTTGCATATATTTAAGTTTTTGAATGCCTCTGAATTCTTCTTGAGAAAGAAAACTATAGTCATTATTGTGTAGTCACCAGTCAATAGCACGAAGTATTGTTCACCATTTAATCCCTTTGTTTTAGTTCGTCTACATAGATTGGTATGTACAATCTCCAATGGTTTTTTAATTGAGTACTCCTTTGATTTGAACTTGGTATTGGCCTATTTTCCCTGAAGACAATGCTTACATAGAGTATTTGTTGGCTTTGAAATTTTAGGAATTTCTTTTACTGCTTCCTTTTTGTTGATTTTGACAAGATTGTCAAAGTTCACGTGACCCATTCTTCTATTTCATAGGTAACTTTCATTTTCCTTTCCTAAACAATAACTTTATTTTCCCATTTCATTTAAAACATATATTTTGTTCAGAGTCCTTCTCGATGTTGCAACTAAATTTCTTGATCATTCTTTCCTAATTTCACATTTCTCTGAGTTGAACTAAAGTGTGTGTCCTTGATCGTACATTTGACTTACACTGAACAGATTTTGTTTCATATCTTGGACCAATAGAAAATGTTCTACCATGGCATCTTTGCTTCCAAGATTAATTGTTCCTCTACCTATAATTTTAGTTGAATGGTTATTTCCAAATGAAATTGATCCATCTCTTTCTTTCTTCAGAGTTATAAATCTGTTTTTATCACCTTTCATATGCATTGAACAACCACTATCAACATACCAATCACTTTTCCTGTGTTGGGCTTGTAGAGAAAGTGAGCATTGATTCTTATTTATTTTCCATATCTGTTGTGGTTTCGACATCTGACTATTAATGTTCTGCTTTGATTCCCTGGGTAGAATAGTCAATATACAATTCTTCTCTATGTGTCCAAAATTGTTGCATTTGTAACATTCTACTTCATTTCCCAATGAACCAAAATTGTTTTGATTTTCATAAAAAAAATTGGGATAACTATTATTGAAGTACGCTGCAAAGTTTATTTGATTCTTGGCACAGGCTCTGTAGTTTAAAACTTTATGTCCAAAATTGGCACAATTAAAACAATGAACATAAAATAATATTTGATACCTGAGAGTATATGATCTTCTTTGTGATGCAATCCTTTTGAATTCATTTTATTGAGTATTCGATATTTATGGAATTTTCTTCTTTGGGGGCATGCATTCTTCCTTCTTGACATAATCTTTGACAATATCTGCATAGATGATTTTTCCTGCTTCTCGTTCTATTGTCTTGGAGCTCGATCCTTTCTCATCCTATACTTGATTGTATCCTAGTTTGGATCTATCATCGGATGTTCTTTGACTGCTGATGATTTGATCCAATATTCTTGTGCTATTTTCCTTCATATCTTTCTTTTGGATATCTTTCCTTAAAGAGACTATTTCTTATTCCAATTGTTTTCTCATTTTCTTCTAATTGACTTCTAGGTATTTCCTCAATTCTTCTGACTTCTTCTATTTGAATTTTTAGAATTGTGATCATCTACTTGATTTCTTCAGAGTTGGAATTCTGAGATCCCTCTTTCTTTTTTAACTTTTCCTTGAGTGACTTGCTTTTATTTCTTTCCTTCCTAAGTTCTTCTAATGAACTGATTAGCTCTGTTGTGAGATTAACTTCACCTTATTCTTCAAAATCATATTCTACTTCCATGAAGAGTAATCTTTCTGAATCATTGTCATTGTAATTATACTCCTTGTCTGATGATGAAGTGTCCTCCTTTGAGTAGAAACTTTTCTTGAATAATTTCCTTTTGTTTCTTCTCTTATTTCCCTTTTGATATTTTTTTTTCCCTTTTAGAAGCTTCTTCTTCATCATTGTCTTTATTATTATGAGGACATTTAGAAGAAAAATGACCAATACCACCACATTTAAAACATTTCAATGGAATCATACCTTTATACTTGTCGATTCCTTTCTATAATTTCCTTAGGAAGTTAGCCATCTCTTCATCTTCGTTTGAATCATCACTACAACTGCAACCTAGTTTTGACTTTTTCTTAATCTTCTTCTTTGTCTTCTTGGATGCCTTGAAAATTGCTTCCTTCGTGACTGGGTTCCCTTGTTCTATTCTCATTTTATAGGTTGAAAATATTCCATGTAGCTCATCCATGCTCAATGTAACGAGATCTGATCTTTCTTCTAGGGATGATATTTTAGGATCAAATCTCATAGGAAGAGATTTGAATACCTTTTGAACAACCATCAATTCATCAACTTCTACTCCCAATCCCTTAATAATGTTAAATATTTCCTCAACTCGTAGAAGATAGGCTACAATGTCTTCATCTTCCTTCATCTTCAACTGCTCAAAATGATCTCTGAAAATTTGAAGCTTAGCTCTCTTAACCTTGGCATGTCCTTCATAAATCTTTTGGATTTTATTTCAAAGATCCTTTGTAGTGTCACAATGCATAACCTTGACAAATATTGAATCAACTAGACTACTCAGAATAGTACCTTTATCCTTTGATTTGTTTTCGCTAAGTTTGTTTCCATCTTTATCGGTTGGGGGAGTGGTTGGTGATGTATACCCATCTACTATTGATTGTCAAACATCAAATCCTTGTGCCTATAAAAAGGTTTTCATCCTTTTATACCAAAAGGTATAGTTATTACCATTAAACACTCGTGCTCCAATCCTAGTGTATTCCATGATCTCCTTCTAGTGGTTAGACCGCTTCCTAAAGGACCTGCTCCAATACCAATTGTTGGAATACTAAGAGTGGGGTTGAATAAGTATGAGCACAATCATTACTTTTAATCACAATATAAAAATTCCAATAAATATCATGAGCATTTAATATATCATCAACACCATAATTCAATGCATAAACATCACATAAACGCAGTACACCCGAATTTTACGTGGAAACCCAATGCAAGACAAAACCACATAATGTTTTTCTTATTTTTCAAAGAGTACATTCATTGGAAGTACCAAATTCCTATTTCTTTAGCTACAACTCGAAGGAGGCTTCAACCCCATATTTACAAGATGCAACCTGAAGGAAGCTCCAACTCCCTAATTTATCGGCTCCAACCAGAAGGAGGCTACAATCCCCTTTCCTTTCCCCATCCAACCACCATGAAATATAAATGTAGACCAATATGTCAGTACCTGTGTCACTGTAATTGATAACATGTTGTTTTTGTTGTTTTTGATACCTTTGTTGCTGCTACTGATTTCGATATCTCATCAAGACTGCAACCACACATGCCTCATACTAAGATTCACAAGAGAGTTCTCCAAATCAAATGCTTATGAATCTATAAGACATGTCTATTTTTTATTTTCTTATAATACACACCCTAACATACACAGGAAGACATACCTTCAACTTGTAGTTGACTTGAGTTTTATATCCTGATCTTCAACATCTTTTCCTCATAGGTCTGTGATCCTATACATTGTCTTCTCACTGATTTCTGCACTTTTCCTCACTACAGCCTACGGATGTTCATGCTTTTCCTCCTGAAACACACAGATTTACTCAAGAAACCTCTATATGTAACTTCTTCTCCATATGCTCGGCTCCTGCAAACTTCTTCCCTCACTGGACTTCATTGATTTCGACTCACTGCCTCAGATATATCAATTAGAATTCACAGAAGTGATATTGAATTGAATCTACACTTTGTTTTAATGTGGATCACATGATGACATGCACATGAAACTGACATGCAATTTGTTATCTTATGATGCACTTGTTAACTTATGTTTACATTTACTTTAACATGCAACTTGTTAACTTTTGTTTACAGCTCCTTTACCTTGACATGAAACTTGTTAACTTATGCAACTTGTTAAAAAAAAATTATGGTTACTTTAACATGCAACCTACATGCATCTTTTTAACTTTTGTTTACAACTCCTTTACCTTGACATGCAACTTTTTAAATTCTTGTTCAAGGGTTGAGATCAATGACAACCTATCTTTCAACAACTAATCTTTCAACAATTAATCTTTCAACATAGGCTTATTCACTTGAATTTAGGGGATTCCTTACTTGATTTTAGGGCTTCTTCAAAGAATCTTTCCATGAGGGCCATGCTTAAAGCTACGCCATAAGGGAACCACTTTGGAGACTCCTTCAAGTAAACTCGTAGGCTTCTTCATGTTGATCACCAATGACTGAATTTGACATCAGTAACAACACCATTCAACACTATAATGTTCTACCTTTTTAGAGATGTCCTTTGAAGGTCACTTCTTAGTTTATATAAGTAGCATATTGGTATTAAGAAGGATTATTAACTAAAATTGTCATTTAACCATTATATAAAATCTCATAGTGTATAGAAATGATAATGTTATTTGTTATATGAGAATCTCCAATCTCTCCTTCTTACATGATACAAAAAAATTATTATGGTAATGATGATATTGATATAGTGAGAAGGGTTTACCATCCTTATCCCATAAATTATCTTATTCCATAATTTAACAATATATATAGAGAATATGGTGTTATTCACTTTGGGAGAAGGGTTAGATGACATATCTACTACAATCCCCTAATTATTATTAGAATGGAAATGGAAGTATAATTGAAAATGTTCATAGTATATAGAGAATATGGTATTATTCACTTTGGGAGAATGATTAGATGGCATATCTACCACAATCCCCTAATCATTATTATAATTGAAATGGAAGTATAATTGTAAATGTGCATTCATATTTTCTAAATGAAGATGTTAACGAATATTGGAGAGGATGTTGTTTATTAAGGACATAGAATTGTCAAATCTTTCTTGTACTATATAATTACTTATGCAAGTTGGTATGAATATGTAAATATAACCTAGTTGATTGGGTAAAGGTTTTTTCTTGTGTTTATTCATGGGTATGCAAAAATGATATTGAAATTATATACCATTTATGAGGGAATCCTTTTGGAATTATTTAATTGAATGTTTATGGTTATTTAAAGGGCATATTGTAACTTAATTAGTTAGTTGATAATTATTTTGGTAATATTTGTAATTTAGGAAAGCCAAATGGAATGAGAACTAAAAAAATGTGTTGGTCTTTTTATGAAATGGGAATGTCGGCCATAACTACATTTATGAAACAGTAATGTCGATTGTGAGTCACAACCACATTTTCCATGAGTACAACAACGATCATTGTTAATCACATCTACTCGACTCGAATTTTATTTGAATGGAGCATTTTTGGAGTGATTATAAAATATAATGTAAATTTAGAAGGCCTACCACACTTCTATTTGCAAATTTATTTATACATACATCATTCTCTAGCTTAGTCAGCTAATTAATGATACAAATATAAACTCTATTGTGAATGATCCAAGTATAAACTCTATTGTGATTGATCCAAGTACAAACTTAGGTGTCTTATAGTTTTATGGATCATAGACATTGCCATTCACTATAGAGTTTATATTTGGATCATTCTCTTGTTGACTTAGCGAAAAAAGGATGCAAGTACAAAAAACTATGTAAATAAAGGTGTGGTAAGAATTATATATTCTTTAAATTAGAGAGGAGGTTTTTTATTAAGGACATAGAATTGACCAACCTTTCTTGTAATATATAACTATATGTGCAAGTTGGTATGAATAGGTAAATCTAACCTAGTTGTTTGGGTAAATGTTTTTTATTGTGTTTATTCATGGGTGTGGAAAAATGATAATGAAAATCTATACCATTTATGAGGGAATCCTTTTGGAATTATTTAATTAAATGTCTATCTTTATTTAAAGGGCACATTGTATCTCAATTAATTAGTTGGGAATTATTTTGGTAATATTTGTGATTTGGGAAAGTAAAATGGAATGAAAACTAAAAACTATGTTGGTATTTTTATGAAATGGGAATGTTTGTAATAATTACAATTATGAAATGAAAATTCCAATTGTGAGTCACAACCACATTTTCCATGAGTACAACAACAACCATTTCTAATCACATCTGCTTAACCCAAATTTTTATTTCAATAGATCATTTTTGGAGTGATTATGAAATCTAAAGTAAATTTAGAAGGCCTACCCCACCTCTATTTGTAAATGTATTTACTCATACATGATGTTCTAGCTTAGTCAACCAATGAATGATACACGTATAAACTCTATTGTGAATGATCTAAGTATAAAATCGATTATAATTGATCCAAGTACAAACTTAAGTGTCTCTTAAATGTTTATGGAACACAAGCACTGCCATTCACTATAGAGTTTATACTTGATCATTCTCTTGTTGACTTAGAAAGAGAATGATGCAAGTACAAACAACTATGTAAATAAAGGTTTGGTAGGAATTCTATATTCTTTAAATTGCATTTCATAATCACTCAAGAAGTTCTGGTTGAAAGTGAAATTTTTCTATGCATTTTACTATGCAATCTATATCTCACATTTCTACAAGTTGCCCTTTATATTGCCATATTGACACTTTCGAATAGGTTTTCTGGTGTTCATGAGCTCAAGATGGAGAGTGATGATGATTCACGGTTGTAATAACTTGATTACATTGATGATTTGTCAATGATGTCAAGTTACTATGACCATGAATCATCACCATTGTTGGGATTGAACTTGAGACTACTAGAAACACTGCTCCACATTGTTGGCAAGGATTTCCATAGAGTATAATTATAGAAATGTCAGAGACGGGTTGCATTGCAAAATTTACCCCCTAAAATTGATATATTGATGTTGGTTACATTTTTTTAACTACTTTAGCATTGACTTATTGGATTTATTGATGTTAAGAATGCCATTTCTATAACTTAGGCATCTCTATATCAACATTTGAAATGTCGTTACAATTTAACCCATGCTAAAATCCAAATGTATTTCAATGCAGAGTATGGGTCTTTCCCATTTGTTTAACAACTCCTAGGAACATTGATTTAATGATGTTTTAGAGAGTCATAGTTGTCAAAGACACATATCAACAAAATGACAATAATTATGAATTTATCGATGTTCTTAACTTAAAATGTTAATATGGTGACATATACAAAATGAAATCAAATTCATAGCAAATTAAAATAGGATGATAACCTTGAAAGGGTTAATTTTGATGTGTAAACACCTAAACATCATTTTTGGACTTCAAATAATTCAGATAATATAGTGACGTAAATATAACTTCAAAAACATTTTTTGAAATGAAATAATAATGGAAATGTTTTTGAATATATGGAATTGATAGTTGAAGAAGATAATATAAATAATAATATAAATAATAATTCATATAGAAATGTTATGGATGAAATAGATTGAGTTTTATGTATATTGAAGTGTATGTGTGAAATATTTGATACTTTTATACTTATTTCATAAATTCTTAATTTGTAATCATTTTATACATGTAAACAAGTAATAATAAATTATTTTGGATAGGAGAAAAAACGTTGCTTAAGAAAGTTTTAATTTTTTTTTTTTTTTTTGCCAAAGATGTTTCGTTCTAATACATCACAATTTTAAAACTTTGCTAAAGAAAGTTTTTTGTTTTTGTTTTTTCTATTTGCCGAATATTTTTCGTTCTAATACATCACAATTTTCCTAAATAAAAGTTTAAGAACATTTTTGAAGTCAATATTTATGGTTATACTAAAAACGTTTTTGAATTTAATGAACTCACAATTAAAAAAAAATATGAATAATATTCACCACTCACATATTAAAAAAGAAAAATATTGAATTTAATGCTCACATAAATACACATAAATATAAATATGGTGATGAAATATTATGACTTTTTATTAATAACATATATTCTACACATTGGATATGGCTTTGAAAATTTTGGTTTTCAACCATTTTATATTTATAATCCATTTTTTATTTTTTAAGATAGGAGAAAAATGATACTCGTGTAAAGAAAATCCTCTTCCGTTTTTTTTTAAAGATGCTTCTCATAGTAATTGCTTAAAAATTTGAATACAACTTCAATATTATTTTTGTTGGAAATGAATATATATGAATACAAAAATGTTTTTGAATATATGAAATTAATAATGAGTGAATATTAAATAATATTATATTATTTAGTATATTGTAATTTTTTTTTTATATATTTGATAGTTTTAGATTTATTTTATGAATTTATATATATTTTTAATCATTATATATTTCTATTAATTTTTTATTTTGATGTGTATTCGTGTTTTTCTGTGAGTTTATTTTTAGTATTATGCATATTGCTTATGTATGTGAATGTATCACTTATATGTGTGAGTATTAATTTATTTATGTTATGCATGTTAGTGCATCACTTATGTTCATGAGTGTGTCATTTATGTGAGTGTATCATTTATATTAGATATGTTTCTTATATGAGTGAGTCTATCCCTTATGTGCTTGAGTACATTTCTTATATGAAGAAAAATATTGTTTATATTAGGTGTGTCTCTTATGTGCTTGAGTGTGTGACATATGAGGAATTAATGCATCATTTATTTGTGTTAGTGCATCAATTGTGGGTGTCAATGCATCACTTATATGTGTTACTGCAACATTTATGTTTGGTGCATCACTTATGTGTGTCAGTGCTTTGCTTATAGATGTGAGTGCATTTCTTATGTTCATTGTGTCAAGTTTACAAGTTCATCCCTTGTATGTGTCATTTATGTCACTTAGGTGATAGTATTCCATTTCACAAATTGTTGACATGCTAAAAAATTATTAAATTTGCTAAAATATAGAAAACATCTTCTTCTTTTTCCATATGAAGTTATATAGTGTAAGTCTATTACTAAACATATTTAAATAGGTGTTCCATTTTTAAATTTAAATTTAAAAAATTAAAATTAATAATTTTTTTTTTATAAATCATAAGGTAAATGCCTACATTAACTTTAATAACATAATATTAAAAACTAAATAGTTAAATAAGTGCTATATCATTATAAAAAAAAATTACCCCTCAACTTACCCATTGTAATAATAGGGGTATTTCTAAATCAACTAACAAGTCAACTTGCGCATTGTAATAATAGGGGTATTTTTAATACAAGTAACAAGTCATGAGTCTCAATCATCGTACTCTATGATATAAATAGGATCAATGACGTAGAAAATAAAAAGCCTAATCGTTTTAACATTATTTTGTGTATTTTTTTATTTTTTTTTTGATAAAAAATGAAAAATAAATATAAAAGTAATTAAAAATAAATGAAAAATAAATATAAATTGGAGCATTGCACATCTCGCAACCAGAGTTCCCAAACACAAGGCTCACATATAAGTTGAAGTGTTCAGCTGAAGGTGTTTGGTCGCAGGATACGTAAGCATTTATTTACAACAAATTTGGTGCCGAAGATAGGCCTTCTGTTGTTGCCAGTATCTTAGACTCATTGTAAGTTGAACTTACCTTCTTATTTATTGCTTACCTGCAACATTTAAAGGAGTCTCGCCAAAAGTAGCAGTAATATATAATGGCATCACAGAAAAACTCTTCCTCTAAAGATCTGTCTGCTCTAGCTACTTATAAGCCTACTGCGTGGTATAAAAAATTATTAAGTCAGTCCAGTGATAAGCCTCTCTATAATGAACGTCTGTTATCTCAGGAGTATGAACCTGATCCAAATTGGAAAATGCCTAAGGTTCCTGCTACTGATATATATATAATCTATCTATGTTTCAGTTTAAAGCCGCTACCCTCATCCGTTACTGTTCTGTTAATATTCCCATCTCTCTTGGACAAACCAAATATCAGATCCCATTAATCCAACAGGCTGATATAGAGTGGGGTCTTAGTCATGGATACGAATATATTCATATTGGTCTGATTCAGTTTGGTCTAAATCCTTTAGTCAGACCCGGTCTTAATACAAATGTTCTGTTATGTATCCTTGACTCTCGGCATAATAATTTTCAAGATGCTATGATTTCCGGCTTTCAAGCCCCTCTTCACAATGGACCAGTCTAGTCATCCTCTCTGCCAAGATTTCAGGTCTCTTTACGAGATCCCTATATAAATTGCCTACTTTCAGCCTACTTACAGCTTGTCGGTTTTGATATGGCAGAAGGTTCTAAAGTTGCCCAGATTCATTCCTCCATCTGTCTTCGTTTTGTTTCCACGACCATCCCTGCATTAAATCCTAAGCTTTTTCAACACGCCACTAACGAAAGCGTGGTGGTTGGTCTCGAAAACGTCTCCCCTCTCTCTCTTGGGTTCTGTCAACTTACTGAAATTGAAGAATGGTCTGCAGAATATGATCCTATCTCTACTCAAATAAAACCTCCTATGCCAAAGGAAATGACTGTGTACATGAATGCTCAAGGCAATCCTACACTAAAGCTAGGAAAATCCCGGAGTCAGAGATATCCAAGCCTAGAAAGGCAGTTTTCATCATTATCTGCAAGTACTTCAAAGTCAGAACCTGTGAAACATTCTCCTGTACAGTCTCCTCCTAGAACACCTATATATAAACCAGTTCTAGGTAGATCCAAATTATATAATCATCTTTTACAGGATCAAAAGGGATCCAAAGATTGTTACTATTGTAAAATAAATCTTCCAGCTCAAGATCTTGATAAAGATCTAACATCTGCTCCATCTCTCAGTAAGAATTTTGAGACATATCAGCATAAGGTGGAACATTTAGGACAACATGTTGATTGTATAGATTGCCAAAATATTGTTATCCCAACCATCAAAATGATGGATTACCCTCTTCCAAGAAGTGGAAAGGAGAAAAAGACTGAGTTACCTTCTTGGTATTTGGGAACAGACAATCATACCCCAAAATTCCAAAATAATTTAGTTGCAGATCTAGACTTTATGCATTACAGAAAAGCTGAAGAACAACCTCCTGAACCCATAGTTAGAATGCAGAATTATGCAAACTATCAATCCGTTTGCTTAGCCCAAAATCTTGATGATATAGCTCAAGATGTGTTGAAAACTAAAGGTCATATGAATGGGCTACATTCAGATCTTGAAATGATCACTCAAAATCAGGATCATTTGCAAGAACAACTGCATCTAATTTTAGGGAAACTTGATACAATTGAGAAAGCAGTTGAAGACTTAAAACTAAGTCATGCAGAAGAATCTCAACCTGTTTCTCCTGCCTCTCTCCCTGCCAATGATGCTACCTTTTCATTTTTTGGTTCTTCTCCTCCCAGTTCTAGTGGATCCAGAGTACTAACATTAAAATCGGCCTCTCCTTTGAGAAATCCTATTCTTGATAGGATTGCTGAAGTCTGTTTGCTAGCTAGAGAAAAGTTGACCTTGGTACAAGGCCAAGGACATGAATTTGAAACAAAAATACTACAAGCGAAGACTGATAGCTTATCTTTACAGCTAGCCTCTGTAAATATTTCTGATGATAACAATGTCTCCATTAAAGCAATGGATGGAGAACAAAAACCAGAGACACAAACTGACCCTGGTCAGTCTAGTTCTGGTCAGCCTAGTTCTTCTTCTAGAACTTCTGCTTGGGAACAATGGTGTAATTCCAGGTATGCAGGATCTAAGAAAGCCCCTATGGATATTGATGGACAACCCCATACATCCATCAAACATACTGATACAGCTCCTGTCTCAAACATTGATTGTAAGACTAAAACTGAGATAGAAGTTATAATCCAAGGTTGGCATGCATGGGCAAAGACACAAAAATTACTCTTTAAAGACAAAGTCTCGTGGAGTGATTTAGCCCTTCGAATAACATGGGGATTTCAAGGCAATCTAAGCTTTTGGTGGGAAAGAATTTCTGATAATAGTAAATTAAGAATCATTCAACATAATAAACCAGTAGATGAACTAATAAAAGTTGTAGTTCACGAATTTTACGGAGACATCAGAGTTAATTCTGATCATTATGCTTATATGTTTATGAGTCAAAAATTATGTAATTTAAAAGAGTTACAGAAATATTTCTGTACTATGCAAGCCTTGCTCTACAAAGTCCCTGATCCTAGAAATACTGCCTATCTGAGGAAATATTTGTCCTCAATGCCAAGTAAAGTTCTGGACCTAGTCAGAAGAAGACTAGAAGATGAAGACATAAGCATTGAAACACTCTCTCTTGCAGGATTGCAAGAACAAATAGTTACAGCTCTTCAAGAAGAGTGTATACGAAAGAAGACGACCAAATCCTTAAAGAAACATTTAGGATTTGATTCTTCAGTGTGTGAATTCTTTAATGAAACATCCAGCTTTGGCTGTTCACACCATAAAAGGTCACAGAAGAAAGGGTCTCATACTGACTGTAACTGTCAATCTAAACATAAAACTTTCAAGAAAAGGACACCTTATAGGTTCAAACCTAAATGAAAGTTTTACTTTAAGAAGAGATCCCAAAACTATAAGCCTAGGCAATCCCACTGCTTCATATGCAAAAAGCCTGGCCACTGGGCATCTCAGTGTCCTCTGCGGTCCAAGACCAAAACCCAAATCAAGATCATGCAGATTTTCCAGACACAACATGATCCACAAGAATGGGAACTGGTCTCACACCGTTCAGATGGTGAATACTTTTCACTTTATGAAGTTTCTGATGATGAGAGTGAAAGTTTCCCTCCTGAGTCACCCACATTATCCACTTCTTCTTTTGTCTCCTCTTTAGAAGAATTAAATTTTCTAGAAATCAAAATGATGTCTTCTTTTGTTGATATAAATTCTCTGATTAAAAAAAGAGCTGAACTCCAGTCTAAACTATCTGTCCTCACCCCTGGCCAATTTTTCCTTATCGATTACTATTCTTCTCAGATTGAGCAACTCAACTCCCAAATTCAGTCTCTCCAGTAGCCCAGCATGGTGAATATTCATCACTACACACCCACTGACGCTGAATTTGCCTCCTCTGCAAAAGCAATTACTCAACTAGAATATCTTCCAGGAGATAACAGAGGAAAAGCTCTACTTATCCAGAATGATACTATCCAACAGGACAATACTCTGGATAATGCAATATTTGTGCTTGAAGAAGAAATCAAAGAAAAAGAAGTTTTAATCAGAAACTTGTGGAAGACTATAAAACTTCAAAGGGAAGAATTAGTATTCTTAAAAGCTCAGAGAGATAGTGAGATAGAGAAAGATATCTTTTCAGAAGATACAGAGACTGGATATTTTGAAAATAAAATGATGAAAGGCTTAGATGATAGAATTATCATCTCTGTAGATATTAAAGCCTCTGGATACTTACAGTATACTCTTGATGCCCAAGTTGACACTGGTGCCATGAACTCATGTGCTAAACATGGGGCCATCCCCCATTATTATTGGCAGAATATAAATTTATCATTTAGAGCTGTCAATAAAACATAAATGAAGATTGAGTTCATATGTCCTGATTTTCCTATATACATTCAGAATCAGAAAATACCAGTGACATTTTACAGTTTTGATACTGGTACTGATATACTGTTATGATAGGATTTTGTAAATAAGTGTTTACCACTAACAGTTGGAAATTATTAGCTTGTGCTAACCTATAATGGCAAACAACTTAAGGTACCTACTAAGACTACTTATGAAAATAGGATAAAAGAAAAAGCCTCTGAGAAAAGGATAGAGCACTCTGCTAGTAGTCTTATCAAAATCCAGAAGATCATAAAACATGTAAATCTGCATGGATCAGAAGTAATCAAAGATATTAGAGAAAGGATTGAGAAAGATTGCACTTATGATTATCCAGATGCTTTCTGGACTAGGGAACAATATTTTGTGAATCTGCCATATCGAGAAGATTACCTTCCCAAACCTCAAAAGGCCTCTGCTAACCATATGTCTCCTACAGAGTTAGAATATTGCAAAAAAGAAATACAGGAGTTATTGCAGAGAAAACTGATAGAGAATAGTCGTAGTCCCTGGGCTTGTCCTGCATTTTATGTGAACAAGCATTCTGAACAAAAAAGAGGTAAACCAAGGATGGTTATCAATTATAGAGCATTGAATGCTGCATTATTACCTCTAAGATTTCCTTTGCCTAATAAGGAACTATTATTCTCTAGAATTGGGAAATGTAATGTCTTTAGCAAGTTTGATTTGAAGAGTGGATTCTGGCAGATAGGAATTGTTCCTGCAGACAGGTACAAGACGGCATTTGTTGTCCCACAGGGTCAATACCAGTGGAGGGTAATGCCATTTGGTCTGAAAAACGCCCCTTCAAAATTTCAGAAAAAGATGGAAGATATTTTCAGACATTTGCCATTTGTGATTGTATATATAGATGATTTGCTTGTTTGTTCTATAGACATGAAACAGCATGTACATCATCTACAAAAGGTTTATGATTTAGTATTCAAACATGGTCTTGTGCTGAGTAAATCAAAATATTGTTGGGCACAGACAAAAATAGAATACCTTGGTCTAATACTATCCCAAGGAGAGATAGAACTTCAGGAACATGTCCTGAAAAAGTTGAATGATTTTCCTGATGAAATTTTGGACACCAAGCAACTGCAACGTTTTCTAGGGTGTTTGAATTACATAAGACAGTTCTATGAGAATCAAGCCAAGGATGTAAGAATCCTTCAAAAAAGACTGAGTAAATCTTTACCCTGGAACTACAAAATGACTCAGGCTGTCCAAATCATTAAACAAAAGATCCAGCATCTACCCAGTCTACATCTTCCAGATTTGACCATGCATTTAATATTAGAAACAGATGCCTCTCATGAGACATGGGCAGTTGTTTTTCTTCAAAAGAATGGTTCTAAACTAGAGGAAGTATGTATGTATACATCAGGGTGCTTCAGTGAAACAGAGTCCAAATATCCCTCCTCTCATAAAGAAATTTTAGCAGTAAAGAATGGTATAAAGAAGTATAGAATGTTTCTTAAACCAGTTCATTTTACTGTTCGAACTGACTTAAAACATATGAAAAGGATGTTGACTAATCATAAGTTGCTGGAACAGGGAAATAACAGGGTACTGCGTTGGAGTCTCTGGTTAGATGGATATGATTTTGATATAGAATATAAACCAGGGAAAGAAAATTGTATTGCAGACCTGTTAACTAGAGAAGCCGCACCATTAAAAGAAAAGGATAAATCTATACAATGGCTTCATCCTCCCTGAATGCTATATCCAGGGAAGCACCACCAGGATTCAAATGGATCTTGGTTTGTACAGAATGTAAATACTGTCTATGCTTTGATTGTTTAGCTTGCTGTATTAAAAATAGTCCATCTAGTTTGCAGATATTAGATGCTTGGGTTGACAATCATTATAGTTTAGAGTCTTACAGCAGCTATTTCAGAGAACAAAGAGATTTTTTCAGAGGAATTATGACTGGTGGCCCTCATCAAGGACAAGTTTATATATGCCTTTATACTCCATACATTACTTACCAAGATTATTGCATGATCTTACAGCAAATAAAGTATGATGGATGTGTATGGGTAACATTTGAATGTGATCTATTTAAAGACCATTATTACTCATGGTCTGGTTGGCTGTATCTTCTGTTCTGGTTATATTGTCCCAGAGATGCTGACTTCTTTAATCAGACAGATCAAGATGCTTTTAAGATTTGGTTTCATGCAGAAGTCTGCGAAGCTGCTCAACATAATGCTTGGTTCGTATTTAGCCTATCTTTTATGAGTAGCAAGCTGAATTATGCTCCATCAAGTTCTTATGCTAGTCCTTGCTATAAAATTTCAAGTAGCTATTATGGCTCTACATGTGTACCTGAAGACGAGCTTATCAAAGCAATGCAAGGATCTCCATTTTATGAATCTTTTAGCAGCATGCCACCATTCTCATCAGATCACAGTTCTCCACCATCTAGTCATGATTACAATAGTGATTTCTCTTTTGACTCAGTTGCTGAGTATAATATTAATAATATATTAGAAGCGTGATGGACCCAACAGTCCTTGTTTATGCTTTGGTATGTCTGCCATCAAATAAAGTTTGTAATAATTCATGTCTATCGGGCCGACAGTGGTGTCCCGACGGTTCGTGGGTTCCGTGAACTCCACAGTGTAAGAATAATTGCTTTAACAAAAGTAGGTGTCAATATCTTACTATGCCATCCGTAAAAGCTATGATGGGTCCCCATATGGCCGAGCCTCCAAGGGACGAGATAACAGCTGTAGTCCACAGCTGCCCCATCTAGATTTTTCGGAAGGAATCTTAGCAACCGGCAGTTGCCCGTAGCCTTTTACCGGGAACTTGTTGCTACTACTATAAATAAAGGCCCTCACCTCTCATTTATTCATTCGAAAGTCTGGAGAGTCTGATAGAGGTCTAAGTCCGAGTCGAGCGGTGTGTATGCTCTTTGCTTCTCTTGCCGTCAGGATCCTGAGTTAGCAAATCAAAAACACTGATCTCATTTGTAAAGAGTTAAGTTGGTCATTTCCGCTCTATAAATGCGTCCTCTATATATTATTTTTCTCAATTATAAATTATTCTTTTTTCTTTTAATTTCTTTATATATATAACTAAATGAATATCTAAATAAAAATGTTACCATAAACACTTTTGTAAAATCTTTTTTAAATGTTAATGGGAACATAAACAACTACATAATCCAGATCTCTACATTAAACATATTTTAAGAGAAATATTTATATATAATATACTACGATTGTAATGGTAAACCATATCATTGTAATTGTGGATAATTGTTTTTAAGAAGAGACTTCATAAATATGTGTACATAAATCTTTTATATAATATTTTTTTATTATAAATAAAAAAAATATCATATTACAATTCAATTTATTAAAAAAATTTAAAATAACAAAAATATAATTAAAAATAAATATTTTGATGAAATCATAAATTATCTTTAAAATATGTATCATATTCAAGAAAATGTTATTATCCTATTTTTTTTAATTTCAGTAGAAAAGTATAATAACCTATAGAAAAAATATAGTAATTTATGTTATTTTGGGATGGTGAATAAGTTGTGCTATTTTTAATGGTGAATAAGTTGTGTTATAATTTAATTTATAAAAAAATCAAAATAACAAAAATAGAATTAAAAATAAATATTTTAATGACATCATAAATTATCTTTAAAATTTGTATCATATTTAAGAAAATGTTATTATCCTATCTTTTAAAACGTTAATAGAAAAGTATAATAACTTATAGAAAAAGTACAATAATTTATGCATTTTTGGGGATGGTGAATAAGTTGTGTTACTTTTAAAAAAATTGAAAGAAAATAAAATTAGAAAAAATACAATAATTTATGTATTTTGGGGATGATGAAAAAATTGTGCTAAAATTTGTATCATATTCAAGAAAATGTTATTATCCTATCTTTTAAAATGTTAGTAGAAAAAGTATAATAACTTATAGAAAAAGTACAATAATTTATGATTTTTTGGGATGGTGAATAAGTTGTGTTACTTTTAAAAAAATTGAGAGAAAATAAAATTAGAAAAAATACAATAATTTATGCATTTTGGGGATGGTGAAAAAGTTGTGCTATTTCTTAAAAAAAACTGAGAAGAAGTAAAATTAATCCATATACTCCCCATAGCTAATGTCAACATATGTAAATGTGAGTAAAAATGTACGATAACCTATAGAAAAAGTACAATAATTTATACATTTTTGAGATGGTGAAAAATTGAGACAAAATAAAATTAAAAAAAAATACAATAATTTATGATTTTTTTTGGATGGTGAAAAAGTTGTGCTATTTCTTAAGAAGTAAAATTAATCCATATATACTTCTCATAGCTAGTGTCAACATATGTAAATGTCAGTAAAAATGTACAATAACCTATAAAAAAGTACAATAATTTATAAATTTTTGAGATGGTAAATAAGTTGTAATATTTAAAAAAATATATATGAAAGAAGATAAAATTTAAAAAAGTACAATAATTTATGTATCTTTGGGATGGCCAAAAAGTTGTGCTACTTCTTAAAAAAAACTTAGAGGAGATCAAATTAATCTAGATCTAGTCCCCATAGCTAGTGTCAATATAAGTAAATTTATAGGAGCTAGTGTCAATATAAGTAAATTTATAGGAGCTAGTGTCAATAAAAAAAAAGTACAATAACCTATAGGGAAAAAAGTTTGGGAAGATGAATAAATTGTGTAAACTAAAAAAATTGAAAGAAAGTAAAATTAATCTAAATCTAGTCCCATAGCTAGTGTTAATATAAGTAAATTTATAGGAGCTAATTCTAACTTCAAGTTTAAAGATATGAATTGTATGGATTGAGTGTAGTAATGGTTTGTTTTGGTAAATTGTATGTAGGAATGGAGGAGATAGTTTTTTTTTAAAAGAGTCTCTTATTATATAGCAAAATTTTTAAGTTAATTACAGAAAATTTCTTTTGCTAAGGTGTTATAATTCAGTTTTGCATTTCTTTTTTCAATTTTGTGTGAAATTCTGTACAATCTTAATGTTCTTGGGGTATTTTAGGGTGTTGAATTTATTTATGTATTCAAAATTGTAATTTAAGTAATAGAAAATTGTGATTTCACCAACAATTTAATAGATGAAATTGTGTACAATCTCACTATTCTAGGGCTATTTTAGGGTGTTGAACTTATTGATACATTCAAAAATGTAATTTAAGTAATAGAAAATTGTAATTTCACCAACAATTTTTCCAATAAAACAATGTGTATTTATTATGTATTGTTTTTCCCCTTTATGCCTCTTATATGATACAAGAGTTGATTGTCAATATCTATATTATATAAATATTTATGTTTGATATCTGTTATTATTAGAGGGAATTTTGTTGGATAAAAAATTGTTGAAACAACAGTTTATATTCTAATTTTGAGTATCTACATAGATTTAAAACTTCAAAAATATCACATTTTACAAATGCTGAAATTACAATTTTACAATATCAGATATTTATCAGATTATAAGAAAAAACCACCCAAATAATATAACTATACGATGAAAACCACCCATATAATGTGGCGGTATGATGTCCTCTTATCCCAAGCTTACAAACAGCTACCTATATCTGGAAAGAAGTTTGGGAATCGTACAATTTGGTCTTGAGTAGGTGGAAGATGTAGTATTCGGCAGTCGGGGGTTTGTTTAAAGCGACAAAAGATGTCACGTATCCAGCCGTGGAATGGAATCATTGAGGCCAGAAAAGGAAGTTCATGCACGGCACCTAGATTAATACGTGATGGACTTTGTTATCATTACAGTTCTGTATCCTGGGGTAACAACACGTGTTAGTCCAACTTTACCTCCAATCCCGAGGGGAATGTTTCTTTAATAGGATATGCCACTTACCAAGCGCTATTCCACTCCACTCATTTCAGCGGCTGCTTTTTCTTGTCAGATTATGGAAATTATATTCTGTTTATTTCTGCTCCAGCGGCTCCACTGCGACTCTGCGATCCCTTCACTCACAATCCGAAGTCTATGGTTCAACAGCAAATGATGAGACTGAATGCAAGAAGACGGGCAGTTGGGCCCCTCTCGGCTCTGCGTTATACACAGCATCCAATCCTTTCAATTTCCATTTCCCCCCGTATAGGTTGTGCTCGTATTGTCAGACAAGCGGTGGGGGCACACGCAGTGGGCATGCCTATATAATTGATTGTCCATGTCCTTTCTAAAAAGGATTGAGTTCAACAAACAAGCAGGGACTGAATGAGAGAGGATGGGCAGTTGGGCCCTCAAGATAAGACTCTGCGTTACAGACAGCATCCAACCCTTCTACTTTCCATTGCCACTCGTATATGTTGTTTTTCATGCTTGTACTCTTTGACCAGGGAGCAGGGTTGGAATTTCAAAATTAGAAATCCCTTCAAGGGTTTGGATCATTCTAATGTTCGTTCTATTTTTTGAGTTTTTTTTTTTTGGTAGGAATCATGCTATGTAAATTTCTACAAAATCGCTATTTTCTGTTGTTTAAATTGTATTTTTGAATACATAAATGGATTCAGTTTGATGAAAAACGCTAGGACACTTATACAAACTTAGCCACTCAAATCTGCAGATCCAACCGTTCATCACCAAAAAAATCTCCCAAAAATAAAACGTTTAAACTTATTTAATGGACAAATTAACCTAAATTCCATACCTAGATGAATCAATCTCACTGTGACTATATACATAATTGATTGTCCATGTCCTTTCTTCAAAATAGGATTTGAATCCTAAAAATGTTTCAACGTAGAAGTGTACTGTAGTTTTTTTGGGGTCGCTTATCTTATCTGGCTACACAAATTAGGAGTTGATCGCTAAAATTTGAACCTTGTTAGTTTGTGTTGGGAAAGGGAGGCTATGTCGGCAGCCAGAACAGTGGGAAGAAGAAGAATCTCCATCACATCATCTTGAGAGGAATGATGAAGAGAGGGAGAGTCCTGAAACAGTGGGGGAAGAAAGAAGAATCTCTGTCGCATCATCTTTAGAGAATTGATGAAGGGAGCGAGAGTCCTGGAAGCGCGCCCACCTTCCATATATACAGAGCTTACTTGATGAAGGGAGGGAGAGTCCTGAAAGTGCGCCCACCTTCCATATATACAGAACTTATTTGCTGATTGTTCATACAACGGCCAGAGTTCCAGAAGCAGCTCTTGACCTTTTTCTGCACAGTCGCTTCGCTTCGTTTCAGTCTTATAAATTAAGTTTCCCTCTACATGCGCCAATCACATTATTATTCTCTGTGTGGTTGTTACATGCATAGTTTACATCGTCTCATCTTAACTGTGTTTTTCTGTTTGTTTCAGGAGGCAAATTGATCTCTAAGTGGAAAACGTAAAGGGTGGACTGGGACAGCAGAAGAAGGCGTTGATGTTGCTGACAGAAGATAGAGAGCACATGCACTCACATGCAGAGAGACTGCTTTTGAGTTGTATGTGCTCTCTATGCTTCTGTCTGCATATTAAGTCTTTGCTTTTGCCTTGGTTTTTGTGATTATTCTGGGAGGTTACTCATCCAAGTATTATTTTAGTCCAAGCATGCTTAACTACTGCTGAGTTTTGATGGGATCCCGCTCATTAATGCTGGTATGCTATTTTGTTTTGGTTTTTGTGACTATTTTGAGAGGTTACTCAGTACTATTTTAGTCCAAGCTTGCTTAACTAGTACTGAGTTTTGATGGGATCCCAAAAGATAACAATCTTTCCTCCCAACCACCCAAGTTAAACCCAATCCTCTATATATCATCTTCACATAGACAGATTTACTTCAGTTTGCAATTTTGAATTTTCAATGGCATTTTTTTAATGTCTTGAGCTTCTTATGGGCTGTAGTTGTTGTTTTTTTTTAATCCAACCTCTGCAGAGTATGAGTTGATTAGTGAAATTTAAGTTAGGATAAGAGGGACATCTTTATCTGGATTTCAAATTATGTTCATTCTATGGGCATTGAGCAAAGTCAACAGGGATCAAGAAAAAGTTAATAGTTTACTTTGCTCCATATCCATTGGATGCCTAAATGTGCAATTGTAGTTAGGATAAAAGGGGCATCTTTATCTTGATTGTAAATTAGGTTCATCCAAAAGTCACAGTTAACTTTGTTCCATATCCATTGGATGCTCAAATATGCAATTGAAGTCAAGATAAGAGGAGCATATTTATCTTGATTATAAATTAGATTCATTCAAAAGTTTGTAAATTAGATTCATCCAAAAGTCAACAATTAACTTTGTTCCATACCCATTAGATGCCCAAATCTGCAATCAACATAAAGTTTAGAAAGATAAAAAAGATATATAAATGGTAAAAAAGAAAAATCACATCATCTTTAGAGAAATGATGGATGCCCAAATCTGCAATCAAAAT
>ML790448.1:30517-75095 GCA_009831015.1 Picea engelmannii | reverse complement strand
TGATCACACATTTTACTAACACTGAGTAGATTATGATTCAAGTCTTCAACCAATAGAACATTATTTGCTTTTACATTTTTTCTTCCAAGCTTTACTACACCTTCTCCAAGTATTTTGGCAGATGAGTCATCTCCAAATGCAACATTTCCACCCTTTCTCTTCAAGCTGATGAATTTGTCTTGATTCCTGGTCATGTGTGAAGAACACCCACTGTCTATGTACCATTCATCTTCTTCTTTACATTATTCAGCGGTCAATGCTATTTGACAATCTTCATTGTTTGAAATCTCTTTCCTTCTCCATACTGTGGTTGGCATAGGGACATATTCATTCATATATCTGCAATCTTGTGCTTTGTGACCAAGATAATTACATTTGTAGCATGCAATATTTTTGTCCATCAATGGGGAAAATGAATTATAACTTTTGTTGACAAATCCACGATTATTTCCATATCTTCCATTTACACCATTCATGTTTCTTGCGTATTTGTTCATTTCATTGATTCTGCAATTAATTGCCTTATGTCCAAATTTTTTGCAAGTATAACAATGACCAAGAAAGAAATTTTGATACCTGGGAGTAAGTGACCTTCTTTGTGATGTAGTCCATCTGGGTTCATGATCTACTCTTCTATAGTTTCCTTCATACTGATTGAAGCTTCTTTGATTCCTGAAGGTAGGAGGTCTTTTTGGATATTCATCTCTTTTGTAATCATTCCTTCTTTCTGGTATCCTTGTCCACTTCTCATCAACTATCTGTGTAGCTCTTTCTTCAACCTTCTTGTTGGTATTTTCATCTTCTTTGTATGAAGTTTCACCCATGCATCCAATATGTGTTAATTCTTTTGGCACTTGAGAGTTTCTTAAGCTCTTCCTCAATGAGACAACTTATTGTTCAAGTTTCTCACAATCTTCTTCTTTTTTTATCATTTGGACCTTCTTTACTTCTACTATTCTTCTTGCTTCTTCGAGTAGAGTTTTCAAGGAAACGGTTTCTTCTCTTAGTTTCTAAAATTCTTCTAATTGTTTCTTTAAGCTTACAACTATCTTTTCATAACTACCCAATTCACTTCTTAGTTTTCTACGTGTGTCTTTGAGCTTACTATTTTCAATCTCAACATGCTTCAAATTTTTAAGATTCTCGTCTTCTTGTTGAATCATTTCTACTTCATGATTTTCTTCTTCTTCATTGTCATCTCTTGCAATCCTTGGATGAGGACATTCAAATTCAACATGTCCTACTCTTTCACAATTAAAGCAAAAAAACTGACCTCTATTTTCTTCTTTGAAATCTGAGTTGTTGTAATCTTCTTCAACTTCTTCTTCTTCTACTGCTTCCTCCCTTGCATAAAGGTCTTGTAGCTTGTCCCAAATCTCTTTTGCTGATGCACATGATCCCACCTTGGATTTCAATGAATCTGTCAATCCATCCAGGATGGTATCTATTGCTAGTTTGTTGTTCCTTTTTGCTTCCTTATGATCTGCAGTCTTTGGTTTTTTCAAAGCATTGTATCCTGAAGCAACTGAGAACCAAACATCTGCCCCAAGAGCTTTCAAGTAAGTTTCCATTATATTTTTCCAGTATTCAAAATTACTTCCATCAAATGGTGGAATCCCATTTGGAATGTTGTCTTCCATTTCTGCATAGGATCTTCCTTCCAATGGTTAAACTATACTGAAGGTAACCCGCTCGGATACCAATTGTTGATACCGAGAGTGGGGTTAATCAGTATCAAGTACAATTTAAAACCTTTTTCAACTTATACTTAAACCATTCAATTATATCCAATGAGAAATGAAAAATAGTATAAGAGTTACACAAATACACCACAGTACACCATGCACAATATATGAGAAATAATCAATAGTTATTGTTCAAGGGAAGTAATGACTTCCAAAGGTAGCTACAACTTCCAAATGTAAAGGGATGGATAAACCTCCAAGAGGAAGATACAATCCTCCAATATCAAGAGAGATTTGAACTCTCCATCCTTGCCCCTTCCTTCCACCCAAGAATATATGAGAGATAATAAAACTTTACATTAAATCATGACCATCAACCAACCATCACATAGAACCTGATAATGCTTCTTGAGACTTCTTCAATTTATGAAATTCTTCAATTCTTGGAATACTATGATACTATAGATAATATTACTCAATGTATTCTCTGACACTTCTCCAAGTTTCACTCCTTGAATCCTCTCCAAAAGGAAGTTATAGAAAGAATGGTAGACTTTATTCACTTCTGGTTTATTCAAAAGACCCAACTTTTACAGCATGCCCCGCGCTCAATATTTAACATCCGATTGTGAAACTCGCACACAAGAAACTACAGTCCGTACTGTTTCCAATGGAAGTGGTCCCACTTCATTTGGATTTTGTATGAATAAGTTATGACTATTTTACCCGGAACACCTGTTTATTGACTAGCTTTAGGACTGGTCACAAACCCTATCTTCCACAGAGTGTATCTCCATAATTATAGAGAATCAAGAGCTGAAATTTTTACCAGAGGTACCTTGATATGTCGTCTCAATACCATAGCGATTTCACCATCGGAATCGTTCTAGAAATTGGTTTATAGAAAAAATGTTAAGATGACCTGAAAATAACATACCTTAGAACACATCACCAAAAGATTTCATCCTCCCTTGAAATCCAACCTTCTTTACTTCTGATTTCCTCTGAAATTCGACTTGTATCTAAATGAATGTCTAATGATGTTTATTTATACCATTTATGTCACTTCATTTTAACATTAGGGCCAACCTGACACTTTCTTATTTTGTAATTCTTTTCTTTAATTATCTTTAGGGCCTACATGTACTTCCTTCTTCAATTCACTTTGTTATCTTCAAAAATTCATTTCTCCTCAACCATGAGGATCCACGTGATGTGACACATACCACCGGAAACAACATGATGTATACTATCCATTCATGGGTGTTTTATATGCATGTGCATTTTCCTTCATGTCCAAATACCTTTATCAATCTTGCGGTCCAAAACCCATGACTAGAGTTGACATCAATGACAACAACCAATCTTCCAACACTATTGGTTTATCCTGTTCACATTTCCCTCTTGTGGAGTCATATCCCCCCATATGCATTTATCTTACTTGTTATGCAACCATTATGTATTTTATTAATGCGATTTTATGTACACTTACATAGCTAGGCTCTACCACCCGAAAAAATTACATGCACTTTTGTCTAAACTACACCATCCAAGAAGTTGACTTAATTAGGTAGTCGACCAATGTAAGATGTCCATCGACTATATGGACAAGTCGAAAAAGTATTTTACCTAATTGACTAAGGTCGGGTCAACCAATATAACATGTCATTTGACCTACTAGTTCACCAATCTATATAACATATGTACACATGCGATTTACAACTTGGGGGTGAAACTGGGGTATCACATTCCCCTCCACCTTATTTTTTGCATTGTCCTCAATGCATCATATAGTAATGTACAATCAAATTTTCTTAAAATGTTCAAAAAAATATGGGTACTCCTCATGTATGACATTCTCATACTCCCATGTAGCATCTTCAAGGATGCAAAAGGTCCATGGAACCTTTACTAGGTTGATGGCTCAACTCCGAAGCACTTTTATATTCCTTTCCAATATGCACATTGGTTGGACCTGGAAGTTTCCTTCGACGCTTGTGATCCACCTGTATCACAGTCTAATCAATTATATGGTTAGTATTAGGCACATACTTTTTAAGAAAAGACACATGCAACAAATTATGTATGCACATGGATGTAGAAAAATCTAGCATGTATGCAACAAGACTGAGTATTTCTAGAATATCAAATGGCCCACAATAGGGTGCTTCCAATTTTTAGAAGCTTCCCAATTTTAGCGAACTTTTCTTAGCTTTGACCTTCAAAAATACATGATCACCCAATTGAAATTCCTTATGTATTCTTCCTTTGCTACCATAACATTTATGCTTGTCGTATGTAGCCTTTAAATTCTATTTTATTTTGACCATCTACTCTTCCATTTATTTGAACATATATTCTTTGACAATCACTTTTTCGGTCAAGTTGTCCTATCTCACTAGCATGTTGCATTTTTTTCATACAATGCTTCAAATGGGTTCATCTTTAGAGATGTTTGATACTCGTTATTATATGCAAACTGTACCAAATCAAGGTGGTGTTCCCACCTGGAAGAATTGTATATACTATACATCCTCATCATATCTGCAATCACCTGATTGATCATTTTAGTCTTCCCATATGACTCTGGATGATATGTTGTCCAAAAATTTAAATTTTCCTCAAATCCCTTAAATAATCATTTCCAAAAATTTGAAGTGAATTTGGGATCCCTAGTGGATACTATTGCCTTAGGCACACCATGTAGCCTAGAATTTTTTTTCATATAGATCTAAGAAATTTTGGTTTCCTTATGTGCAAGCTTCACTAAAATAAAATAGGCAACCTCTATTAACTTATTCACCATTACCATGACATAATCATGTTGTTTTACTGTTCTGGGAAGCTTGGCAATAAAATATTTGTAACAATTTCCCATTTCTACTCAAGAATGGAAAATGGTCGTAGCAATCTAGTTGGATATATGCACTCAACCTTGAACTTCTAACATTCCATGCATCTAACATTATAATAAACTATATATTTCTTCATAGCTAGCCAAAAGTATTGTTCTCTTATAGATGCAATTGTCTTATGGTACCATTGATGTCCAACATGGGGTACATTATGCATTTCCTTGAACATTAGGTTTCTCAATTCGAGAGAATTAGGAACATATAATTTGTTCCTGTGCAAGATGATTTCATCCTATTCCAACCTATAATATTTGAATTCATGTTGTAAATTACCTTTTTGTACAATTTCCTTTGGATCCTTAACCAACTCATTGATCCTTCTATTGGCTCTAGTGGCTAGTTGGACCAACAAAGACTTCTCATGTTTTCATCTCTCCAATTTTAATCTCTCAATAAAATTAGGATCTATATAACTATGGATAACTTTAGAATCAATTAAAAGGATGGGTTCATCATCAATCTTACCTTCTACTTCAATCATATGAGATTAATGTTTTTCTTGCCTATTTTCCAAGGCTACATAGATCCCTGACATGCTTATTCCCATGTATTCCATGGTATTAGCCTCTTGGATGTGGTGAATTGACGCAGACTGCCACCTCTGCCTCAACAAAGTCTCTGTGCGACCTCTCGGTATTAAGGATCATTCACTCTATTTCATGAGCTGAAGCGACTCTTTCAATTCCCACTAGAATCTCAGTCAAAATCGATCCACAGGTCCTTTCACGTGACTCCCATGTGCGAACAACACTAGGCATGAGCTCTTCCTTTCCCTAGCAACCACAATGCTATGACCAAGGGCCTAGCCCAAAGTCTCTTGTCGGAATCTCGCGATCTCGCGAGTTCGCGAGTCGAAGCATTCAACTCCTCCTTCTCAATCTTGTGATACCCGAAATGGCGATATGGGTGTGGCTCCTCTTTTGTCAGACTCCCTCTACGTGTGACCACCATCTAGGCTTAAATTCCAGCACCTCTCGCAACTCGCACCTTCGTGAGTTCATGGGTCGAACTCTCATGCCCTTCTATTGCAATCTCCCGAGACGCGATAAGTCAACACCAGGTTGACTCCTCCTTTGACGCTTTTCGCTATTCGCAACCTCGTGGGTTGAAGCATCGAACCTTCACCCTCTCATCCCGCAAATCTATGAGACATGAGAATTCAATGAAGCATTGACTCCCTTCTCTAGGCGACGCGTGTCTGCCTATCTATCATGCGGACCCCACCTTGAAGTTTTGCCGCATGTCCACACGAGCCTTGGCTCTCGACACTTCACGACATATACAGTCGAAGAGAGATCCCTTCAACCTCTGAAACCTTGAATACACGATATGCGATGAGGTTCCTGATCCAACGGTCCTCCCATCCTCTGGATCCAATGACTGTCTTTGCTCCTCGCGATTTTGCGACTTCATGACTTGGAGCACCCAAGCTTTGGGCTCTCACCTTGCGAACCTCCAAGTTTGCGAGATCCGTAGATCTCTGCCACCTATCCTCTTAGAATGGACGGTCCCAATCTTTTCGCAACTTCGCTACTTGCGAAGTCAAGAGACTTCCTTCTATGACTCTTGATGTCTGAATCCTTGATACGGGTGATCTTGCAACACGTGTCTCAATGAATGGATGGCCCAGATCAATTTCAGGACTTTGCCAGGTGCGAAGTCAAAATGCTCACCTCTGTGAGTCCCAATGCTCGAATCTCCGAAATGGATGATTCTGCGACACGCATCCTCCCGCAGATGGACGGCTCAGATTTAATTCACCTTTTCGGGACTTCAGATGTCGAATGCCCGGACTCTCGTCCTCCAAACCCCTGAACTCTCGAACACCGATATCCCGATACGAACTCCTTCAAGACTTTCTCTTTGCTTACGAGGGTTTAAACCCCGTGCATCTCCTGTCAGATCTAACGACTGACAGTTGTTTGCTCGAGATCTGATGGTTCAGATCATCTCTCCTGTGCGCTCTTCCTATACTTCCTCCTAGACGCGAAAACCTTTCAATGGTCCAGATCTTCTCGGCTTAATCCGACGGCAGTTGTTGCTCCTCCCGAGCTTTGACGCTTTCCTCCCAGACTTGGAATAATTTTCTCGAATGTCCAAAGGTTTCGACCTTTATCTTCTTTCATCCACGAGCTATTCTACTTGAGTCCTCGCCTGTGCTCTCAACGATGTTGTTCCTCCTGATCTTTCTCCCAAATCCTCAAAGGATTCTTTGGACTTTTGCGTTTCTGCAGAGTCTTTGTGTGCACAGTGCTATCTCTTCTGAGCTTTTCAAATACTCAGACCCCTAAGGGATTTTATCCTTTTTTCCTTCTCCCACAGATGGAGAAATATGATTCCCTCCTGGTACTCTATCTGCTCAAGCAATCTATTGCTGAGTCGTTTAGGGTGTTCATCAACCCTGCGAAGATCCTTCGGGGGATTCTTCCTCAATTACAGAACTCAAAGAGTTCTTTTCCTCTCTATGCCTACCTATACACTGTCTTAATGCCCTTCTAGCAGAGTGTCAAGAATCCTCAGATGATTCTGACTTCTCAAGAACTCACACCAGAGTTCTTCTTCTATGCACTCCTTGCACTGGCTCAATGCCCACTTGGCAGAGCTTCATAGAACTCCTCAAAGCTTCTGTCTTCTTCTGAACTCACAACAGAGTTCCTCTATGCACTCCTTTGCACCTGATCAATGCCCACTTGGCAGAGCTTTATAGAACTCCTCAGAGATTCTGTCTGCAACTGTGTTCTCCACAGTCTTGCCTCCTGAGGTGTTCAGCAACCTCCAGGGATTTCCTCTGAATTGTTGATTTCAGCTACTGTGCCCTCCTAGCACGTCTTTGTCTGACTTCGTAGAGTTCAGAAGTGAAACTATGCACTGGTATCCAGAGGCCACAGTACTCTATCATGCCTTCCTGGCATGAAACCGCAAAGAACATCTCAAGCCTAAAATCAAAACAACTCCTTGCAAATGTCTAGCATACATCTACAACATAAAAGAACACAATGAATCATACACATAACATAGAAAACATGCAGGAAAATCTTCTCTGGTTTATATTAATGTAAATGCCTCTTTAGAAGGGTGTTATGAGCACGGATTGGGACAAGGTCTTGGCTCCTTTTCTTCTTCTCTCTACTCCCAGACTCTCTACTCTCAGATTCTCTACTATGAGATACAATTTCAATACCAGATATTTTACATGAGGGGGCTCTTAGAGCTCTTCCCTCCAATCCACCTACCCTATTCAATTACATTGAATGGGCTTTCTAGTCCACCATCTGGATCGAGATCTCAGCCTTACAAACATTAAAGGCCTACCTACTTTTACGCCTGTGCAAAGCATGGATTCACAACTCACCAGCCTAAGACATTAAATTACATTCAAATCCAAAATTGAAGACGAGGGTTGCGCCTCTCTTCAGCCTTGAATGAACACGCTGACGTGGCTGGCTGGCTGGCTGGATGATGTGGAGAGATGCTCCTGCATCATGAATGGTCCTCATTCTCTCTCCCTTGTGAGGAAAATCCTTACACATGTGATTTCCTTCACAACGTCAACACGTAACAGGCTCTTGTATTGGCCTTTTCCCAAAAGAATATGGAATATTTGGATCACTTTGTGCTAGCTTCCCTTACTGGTATGCTTGAGGGGTGTTCTTGAAAAACGTTGTCTTAAATCCCTTCTTCCTCTATTCAATCTTTCCTTTCTTCTTATCATCCCAAGCCTTTTGTAGAGTTTATCTCCCCTTATTTTTCTCATACAAATACTTATCTTTTCTTATGGATTCTTCTAGGGTCTTGGGCTCATTAAACTGAATTTTATCACTATGGAATGAGGGAAATCCACTTAGGAACCTTTGATTTTTCACCTTCTCATATTTCATGAAACCCACATACCTCAAAACCTACAAAAATTTCTTTTCATACTCGTCTTTTCATAAGCTCAAAGAATTCTTTCATTTTTTGTCATAATAATTATTTGACAAGTAATTCCATTGGAAGAAATTCTTGATTTTCTTCCAAGAAACTTCCTTCTCATCAAGATGCTCAACCTTCTTTAGTCAGTCCCACCACATGGAAAATTTCTCCTAAAGATGGTAAATAACAATTCTTGCTTCAAGGTTTGATGAGTAATTGTGCAATTCGAAATAAATTCTCATGCCCAACAACCATGCTTTAACATTTTCATATTTCCTATGCTCTCCATAAAATGCAGGTGGATTGAGTTTCCTAAACTCTCCTTGCAAACAATCCAACTTGGATTTTCTCCTTTGATGCCTAAAAATGGACAAACTCAGACTACTCTCTAACTCTAAGAATGCATGGAATCATCTATTTGAATGTCTGGGTGAATGATAATTCATTGATCTGAAAATGATTAGATACCACTTATTCCTTTATAATATACATATGGCATCTAACTTGATTCAAAACAAAATTTTGATCATATTGAGGTTATTTGTAAAAAAATGATGTTGTGCTCATCCAAAAAAATCATAAACTGATGATTAATTTGCACAATGTTGAGATGACACATAAAAAAATAAAAGAACTCAAATTACATATTACTTCATCTTCAAATTCCATTTAGATAGTATGATTGTTCTCCATCCTCTCAAAATACCAAATTACATTACAACATGGGCCTACAAAAAACCAATTTGATGGACTCTCTTTAATTACACTACTCAAAGAAAGAAAATAAGTTCATCATTTAAATCCTTGAGAAATTATGAGAAATTTGAGTATAAAGTTGACCAAATTCCAAACTGGCTCAATCACACCCTTTTCAGCACGCAAAACACTACGCTAAAATATTATTAATGGAAATATGGAATAAGATTTTTACAAATGACCCATGATCATAAAATAGACCTCAAATTCACATTCCTTGCAAAAAATCGTGGAAAATGAGTATCAAGTTCCATAGGTGAAGTCAATATACATCATGGCATGTTTTTCTATGCAATGTCAAACTTATCTCCATCTCTTGCATGCAAATCAAGACATCCATACGTTCTATAGATTTGTTCCCACCTCGGACTTCATGCTTGCATTAGGATGTGTGCACATATGGATGTGTGTAGACCTCGGGGTCCATGCACATGTATAGGGCACAAGTTAGAACCTCTCGCTCGAACTTATGACAACTTAATGATAAGTTTAGGTGGAATTCCATAACACCCGGTGCCACTTGTAATGAACCTCCTTGTTACGACGACAACCACTTATAACAAGTGCAATTTTTTTTTTTTTTGTGCATGTGTACAAGGATAATAAATACATTCAACTCTGCATTGCCACCCGATGATGAACATGACACATACAACGACGAACACAAAATAATGACCTAAGATGCACATCAAGTAACTGCAAGCAAGGAACGACAATCAACCGACAATAAATAAGACTGACTACCCGCTCATCCTACCCTGCAATGGTTAGGACCTCCAAGACACATAAGCAATTCTCAAGCCCAAGTTCCCATCAATTTTAACCATTTAAGGTCTCAGGGCTGGCGACTGTTCCGAGGAACATGGAGGTGTCTACATCCTGCCTGACACAAGCAGACCAAGCAATAAAATGTTTACAATCCAAGTACAACAATAATTAATGAACAACCACGCCCTCTATGGAAGGCGCAATTCCGAAGGACTCCGACAACAACCAACCATTATTAAGACAAGGCATTATCTACGACTCAATTAGCATTAAATACAGATCTGTTACTCCATTTAATTTCCATTAGCTGACGAGTTACCCAACCCAACCTTAAAATAATGTAAATTAACTAAATGAAAAATCCCCATTTACTAAATCGTAATAATTGATGGTACTTAGTTCAAAGGACCTTACATTTTATATGTCATCAATGACCATAAAATTACCATAACATTGCAATAAAATAACAATGACATTACTTTTTATATGTTATCTAACACTAACATTACACTCTCTTTTATATTGCAAAAACATTACTCTTACATATTCAGAAACAACACATTACAATGAGATTACCTTTACATATTATAATAACAATATAAATTATAGTAACAATGCTTTTACCCATTACTATACCAAATTATGTTATCAATAACAATAAAATTTCAGTATCATATCCAATAAAATAACAATATCTTTACATTTTATGTTACCATAACATTGCAAATAAATAACATAATATTACTTTTTATATGTTATCTAACACTAACATTACATTCTATTTTATATTGCACCAACATTACTCTTACACAATTCAGAAGCAATATACGGCAATGACGTTACCCTTACATATTACAATGACAATATAAATTACAATCACAATACTTTTACACATTACTATACCAATTTATGTTATCCATAACAATAAAATTTCAGTAACATTTCCACTAAAATAACAATATCTTTACCTTTTATGTTACAAAAACATTGCATTAGAATAACAATAACATTACTTTTATATATTATCTAACACTAACATTACATTCTATTTTATATTGCAATAACACTACTCTTACATATTCCAGAAACAATATAAATTAGCGGCTCAACACTATGACAAGTAAAAGCATAAAATCTGCAGCAATAACTAACGGCTGTGCGTGCATGCCATAAAGTCAATTGGGCAACTGATGCACGCATGCTAGGAAAACACGATTCAACTGGCAGTTTATCCTGACAGTGTCAAGAGAATCCTTGCCACAGCCGTACATCACGCAACTTGCAGAGGTGGAAAAATTTTGGTAAGAATTTAACATAGGGCAGAGGCGAAAACTGTAAGAACTGGACACGGTTTGCAGGGCGAAAAGGTAAGGACTTCACACAATTTGCAGGGGCGAAAGTTAAGAGTTTAAGGGTAAAGATTTAAGCTTTAAATCGAAATACAACCCTTCAATGCCAGATCTATGCTTCAATGCCTCACCTATGGGCGCCTTATTCATCACTTGCGTCCATTAGAAGGCGTAAGTTGGAGTGGGTTTCAAGGTTTTGATGAAACTGTTTAAGAAGTTTTTAAATCACAAAAACGATTTCCCATATATCATGGCAATGCCTTAGACCATCCTGCGCATTGTTATCCCAACACTGCATGACTGCAAGATGTAACCAAATTCTAAACATAAAGGATACTAGCGTTTACCGCCCAATTAGAGCGATGGTTGCCAGAGTAAGATTATTTAAATCTATTCACATAAATTCAACCTTTAATCTATACTAAGCTACACTAAAGGACTACGTAAAATAGAAGCATGGGAAAATGCTTCCTCGAAACACTTGTCCCTGTTCTCCAAGGAAAAATTTATAAGTTTAAAAATCTATCTGGTGCGGTGACAAAGTCTAGGTTATAAATACGTTAAGGTTGAACAGTTTGGCACACCAACTGTTCCCAACATTCAAGGCAATAGAATCATTTGTTCCCAATACCTGGACGGTTTAAGGTGGTAAAGGAATACTACTTCTAGGGTTCATCTTCATCCTAATTATTCAGACCCATACATTTAGACTTATAAATCCAGACACATAAATACAGTCGAAATTCAGGCATATAAATTCCGGAATTGATCCAGCCATAAAAATTTTCCCTATAAGTTTTAAGACACAAAATTTCAGGAATTTATTTGGACATATAAAATTTCAGGAATTTTAGACAAATAAATTCTGTCATAAAAATTTGAGCTGGGTAGAGGGATGGGTTTCCTGCAATGAAAACAAATACAATAAAAAATATTCACCATTAAACTTAATTTCTGTGGTAAATTCCTAGTACGAGGCGGTAAATCTGTAGTAGAGAGGTGAGATAAAATGCAGAGTACAATCATAAGGGGCACATTAAGCGCAGAGCTGAGCTAGCCCGGAAAACATTTAACCACAGAGTCAATTGGGGAAATGGGAGTTATAACAGTGGCTAGAGCATAAAATACAAGGGCGCATAGACCATCAAGGAAACCAGATAATCCAAACCATTACAATCAAATTTTCAGATCCTAGCATAAGTCTTAATGCATTCTACTCTACAAATGAAAGAGCATACCATTGCCTTATCACCTTCCTTGAATGATGTCCGTGCGCTCCGTGCAGCTCCCGCTCACCGACCGTCGAGACCTCACCGGTACCTCCCAACCAACACTAGGGGTACTCTGCTTCCCCCTTAGCCCCCCAAGACACAAAGGGGCCACACACTATCCAGATGGTACGTCTAGCTCCCAGCTCCCCTCGCAAGGCCGAGCTACCACTCCTCTCTGAGCTGGGAAATCCCAACTCCCACAAGTAAATCAATCAAGTCACTATTCCTGCAGCGTAACGTTACGCTAACAGTCGATCCCTTCTTCCTTCTCCTCCCTCTCTTTTATATAGTTTTAGAATTTCCATTCTTTCCCTAAATCTCATTTAATTAAAGTTTTAATAAAAAATCCCTAAAAATTCTCCTTCGTACAAGTGTCATCCATCCCCCACATTTCTCCATTAATTATTTTCTTTAATTAATTAATTGTCTTATTTCCCTCACCCACCTAGAGTTACTCCTAAAATCACTCCTAGGTGTCCCTAGATTCCCTTACATGTTTTAAAGGCTTTCCCTAAAAAGGAATTGCTAAATTAGTTCAATTTAGAAGGTTCTTAAATGCAGATTCTTTACTAATTTGACCTCCCTCTTTTTACCATTAGTTCCCCTCTTTCCCTCTTTAGGTTACCTCCTTTCCCTACTTTCCTAATTTTTATATTTCCCCTTTTTTTTCTTTTTCTTTTTTTTTCTTTTTATGAGCTAGAAATGACAGCTGTGAAAATTAACCTCTCCTTCCTTTTATTAGAATTTAGTATCTTTTTAAAATATCAAAAGTTAAAATAATTAATTTCTTCTTTACATTTTATATCCACCGATTTTATTTAATTTTTTACTCTCTTCATTTTACCCAAAAATTTATGAAGACCAAAATTATTACTCAAGTGGTTTTTATTTCAACTTTTTATTATTTTAATTTTATAAAGATATTTTCTTAAGGGTAGGCAAAATTTTACCTCTAGCGAAGTTTTAGACTTAGGACTTAGATTCTGAACAGGGTGACATTTTAATTAGGGAAGTTGTTTTAAAATTTCTTAATGAGATATTTGTCTTAGGGACATCTATGTTCGTTCATTTTATCATCATCAATGCGACATGCCCTTCAGGACGCACTACGTGCTCCAAGGGTGCCACTTGCCTCTCTTGTTTCTTTCGCGCGATGTGCCCTTCAAGACGCACCATGTGCTCCAAGGGTGCCACTCGCCTCTTTTGTTTCTTTCGAGTGACATGGCCTTTAGGACGCACCACATGCTCCAAGGGTGCCACTCACCGCTTGATTGATTGGTAGACATCAATAACCCCTGGAGTCAACACTCTGCCAGGTGAACTTGTGGGAGAATAAGGGCTTCTAAGGAATAAGGCCCCCACCTTATTGCGCGCCCCTTAGAATCATCGTGAGTGACTGTCGCAGTTTTCCCTCACGGCATCGTGGTTCTTCTCGAACTAGGTAATCGTTAACCTACAGTACGAGCCACGGTGGGAGTGCTAGTAGGCTGTGGCAGGGTTGTTGTCCACACCTCTCCCTCAACCTCTCTGGTAGTCGTGTGTGGCCCCTTTACTCCATATGTGATTCTGGTCAACAAACTATCATCAGCCTACATCATCAACAAATCATGTTAGAACATGTCCACATCATATCATCCAATCAAATATATTAATATCATAGTAAATCAATCAAACCCCAATATCACACTCCCTGACTTGATCCGGAGTCCAAGGGGTTCCATCGTTGCCTCTGCATCCTTAAGGTCCAAAACCCTGCACACTCAGTAGAACCAAGTCAATGGCACCTCTCTATGTCAATGTAGTAAAACAACATGTCATCTACCCTTGACGCATCATAATCAAAGTCAAATATTTTAATATCATAATAATCTAGATCACTTGCGAGAAAGTGTCCTCAAAGAATAATTTCGCTTAGTACGCTAGAGAGTGATGTTACATACACCCCCTCTTGGTCTAAACTTCATCCTAAAGTTTCACAGTATAAATTCTGAAATAAGTGTATCATAGTATCATATGTCTATCTATCAAACAAAAATGGAAACTGCTGACGCATATCATATGCGTCCTCCCAGGTCGTCAAGTGCGATCTATAATTGTCCCACTAGACTTTGACCTGATCTACCGTTCGACGTCGTAACAGTCGAACGCGATGATTTAAGATGTGGACCGGCTCAGCTGTGAGTGCTCCCTCATCCAATACCTGCAAGGAACTCATGTCAATAACATGTGTAGGATCACTCATATAATGTCTCAAAACAGGTACATGAAAAACATCGTGCATATGCCTCAAGGAATCAGTCAAGGCTAGTCGATAGGCCACGGGCCCCTTTCTCTCCACAATCTCGAAAGGTCCCACGAACTTAGGAGAGAGTTTAGCTCCCTTCCCAAACTTGATTGAACTCTTGTGCAGTTTAACCCGCAAGAAGACTCAATCGCCGACCTCGTAGCTACGGTCGACTCGGTGCGCATTGACATAACTCTTCTGTCGATCCTGCGCTTCTTTAATCCTTTGTCTTATGGTTTGCATTTTATCTTCCATTTCTTGGATCGCTTCTGGTCCCACCAGGACCCTATCCTCAAGCCGATCCCAACTCAAGGGCGTTTGACATGGTCGGCTGTAAAGAAACTCGAAAGGTGCCATCTTAATGGTGCTCTGGTAACTGTTGTTGTAAGCGAACTCTACTAGAGGCAAGAATTCTTCCCAATTCTTTTGTTGGTCCATCACGTACATGTGCAACATGTCCTCCAAGGTTTGGTTTGTTCGTTCGGTTTTCCCGTCAGTCTCTGGGTGATACACAGTACTAAATTTAAGTTGGGTTCTCAAGGCCTCTTGGAAACTCGTCCAAAATCATCTAGTAAACACCGATCCTCGATCAGATATAATCTTCTTAGGCACGCCATGCAGCCTCACAATCTCACTGATGAAAACTCTAGCTATGTCAGGCGCCTGATACATCATACGCGTCATACGCATAGGAATAAAGTGATCACTCTTCGTCAGAGTGTCTACTACTACGAAAATCGATTCATGCCTCCTTGCCGTCAGTGGCAATCCAACAATAAAATCCATTGAAATAACCTCCCATTTCGATTCCGGAATGGCATGTGGTTGTAGTAATCCTGCTGGGTGTCTATGTTCAACCTTTACCTGCTGACACTCCAAACATCTGGCCACATAGTTGACTATGTCAGCCTTCATTCCCCTCCAGAAGAATAAGGGTTTAAGGTCTGCCCTCATCTTCGTGACTCCTGGGTGAGCCATGTATACTTCTCTATGAGCCTCACTTAGGATCAACTTCCTCAACTTGTCGTTTGGCAGCACGTAAATATGACCTTTAAACCTTAATAAACCATCACCATCAAATGAAAATACCTCAAATCATGGTACCATCATTGTGTTTTGTCCGATAAAACCCTCGACCTCCTTGTACCAGTCATCATCATGCTGTAAAGTTAGAATCTTTTCACGTAGATTCGTCTGAAGAGGCAACACCGAAAAGATGCACGGTCTTCGACTCAATGCATCCGCCACTCGGTTCACTGTTCCTTTTATTTAAGTAATCTCGAAGTCGTACTCGCTAAGAAGTTCCGACCAACGTTGTTGTCGTGCGTTCAAGTCACTTTGCGTAAAAATGTGTTGTAGTCCACAATGGTCAGTCTTCAGTTCAAATTTTCGTCCAACAAGGTAGTGTCTCCAAACCTTCAAGGCATATACGATGGCTAATAACTCCAAATCATGCATCGCGTTGTTCTCCTCATGCCTTCTCAGTTTCCTCGAAATGTAAGCAATCACTCGTTCGTCTTGCATCAAGACTCCGCCTAAACCTTCCTTGGATGCATCTGTGCATACCAAGAAGTCCGTGTCCATGTTAGGGAGCTTTAGTATCGGCGTTGTTGTCAAAAACTCCTTAAGACACCGAAATGCTTCCGTGCATTTCTCATTCCAAACAAACTTCTTTTTTTTCTTCTGCAATTCCGTGAATGGATTTTCTATCTTCGAAAATCCCTCGACAAATCGTCGATAGTATCCTTCTAAACCCATAAAGCTACACACTTCTGTGACATTCGTCGACGCAGGCCATTCCATAATATCCTCGACCTTGGCTGGATCCACAGCGATGCCTTCACCGGAGATGACATGCTCTAAGTAGTGAATCCTCGATTGATAAAAATAGCATTTGGACAATTTCCCATGCAATTTGTGCTCTTGCAGACACTGTAGTACCAATTGCAAGTGCTCGTCATGCTCCTCCGTCGTACGAGATTAAATCAAAATATCATCAATGAACACTTGGACGAACTTGTCCAAGTACTCGCGGAACACCCCGTTCATCAAACTCATAAATACCCTAGGGGCATTGGTCAGTCCAAATGGTAAAAAAGTAAACTCGTAATGTCCAAACCTCGTCTTAAAGGCGGTCTTAGGGACGTCATCCTCCTTGATCCGCAACTGGTGATACCTTGACCGCAAATCGATCTTGAAGAATACTGTCGCACCCTTCATCTGATCAAATAGATCATCAATTCTCAACAAGGGATATTGATTCTTGATCCTGGCCTTGTTCAGTTGATGATAGTCAATGCAAAGCCTCCACGATCTGTCCTTATTTTGCATGAAAATAACAGGTGCACCCCACGGTGACACACTTGAACGTATCAGTCCTAGGTCCAACAACTCCTTTAGTTGCATTTTCAACTCTTGTAACTCCGGGGTCAACATCCGATAAGGCGTCCTTGCTATTGGTTCAGTCCCCGGTTTCCGGTGTATGGTAAACTCCAATTCCCTTTCTGGTGGCATCCCAGGTAACTCCTCCGGAAACACGTCCACAAACTCTCTCACCATCAGAAGGTGTTCTATACCTTCTGCTACTCCTTTCTCATTTAATGCAAGGATCGCATAAAGCTTGCACCCCTTGCACATACTCTTCCACAGCTGTAAGGAAGAGATGAACCTCAGAGAAACTCCTTGGTTCTGTCCTACAATCACACGTCTCTGTCCCTCATCATCGAACAAGCTCAACCATTTCATCTTACAGTTGAGTATCACCTCATGCGATTCAAACCAATCCATACCAATCATGACATCATAAGATCCTAATATCGTGACGTACAGTTTGGCCCTCGTGACAAACTCTCCCAGGTTAAGGGCATAGCCCATAACCTTTCCTCCAACCTTCTGTTTGGCTCCTGAAGCCATCTCTACGAAGCTAAACTCATCTTTTTCGACTGCCTTTACCTTAATCCTTTTTAGTGTTGCACCAGAAATGAAACTCTCAGTAGCACTAGGATTTATCAAAACACTAAGGGTCTAGTCAGCGACGGTACCTGTCGTCTCGAGAACAGTCGACTGATGCTCGGCCTGGTGGTTATTCACCGCTACATGAATCCGATGGGCCTTACCCATATCTCCCATGGTAGTGGGTCCGACTGATCTCGATGCTCTAGTCCTCTCCACAGGACAGTCACTCTGGTAGTGTGGCTGCCCACACATCTAACACCCCTTCTTTAGCCTAGTAGTCCTGGTACCTGAAGTAGAAGATGACGACCCACTGACTTGGAACCCTGGTATGTTCTACTGAACAGGCCTAAACTGCTGCTGCTGCAGGCGACGTTGCTGCTGATGTTGTGGGCCCCGATAAGTTGTCCGCTGCTGAGGTGTCGGTCACCGAGGTGTAGTGAAAGTGGATCCCCTCTAGAAGCCACGATATCCTAGTGTATGTCTCGTTGGTGTCTGGTGCTATTGTGTTCCAGATGAAACCTTCCCTGCTGGTCTCATTGGAGTCCTGGTCTTACCCCCACTGATAAGCTCCTCCTCCGCTATGAGGGCCTTCTGGACGACATCGTGCAAGGTTTGAGGCATCAAAATCCTAACCTTTGCACGCAGGCTATTGTTAAGGTCGAACACGAACCTGTTGACCTTAAGTTTCTCAGTGTTAAGTTGTGGAGCATACTGGAGAAGCTCCATAAAATGGGCACCGTACAAACTCCCTGTCATAAGGCGTTGAACTCATTGAGCTGACGCTCAATGAATTCCTATGAAAGGTACCTCTTTCGGAATAGTTCCTCGAACAGTTTCCATGACATGTCTTCGACGGCCATGTTTAGCAGTAGTAGGAGTGTCTTCCACCATAGAAGAGCACTCCCCTTCAGTTGAAAGGCCACCATGAGGACCTTCATGTTGGAGGTATAATCGCGAAGTGTGAAGCACATCGCCATGTTCTCCAACCATGCCTTGGTGGCTGCGCCGTCTGGGGCACCAAAAAACTCGAGAAATTTGACCTTCTCGAGTTCATGGTGAATGCTACAAGTACTGACCAGAGCGCGCGGTGGAACCTCAGCGGGTGCCAACACCTTGGCCTCATCTCTGTCCAAATGGTTGATTAGTGCCTCAAACATGCACTAAAAAGATCTCACCATTCTGGCCACATCGCCAACTGCTATCTACTCTTGTCTGAGAACTTGCTTGTCTCCCTGGGGGTTAGACCCCTCAGGTGTGGATGCTACTAGAGGCGTTGCGCCTCCTCCCCTCACACCCCGTCGTTTTCCTCTGCGGCGTCCTCTAACCATGATTACCTGTACGCACAGAAGTCAACTCAATCAACAATAGTATAAACATTCATATCAACAAAAGCCGTAGCGATCCCAAGTCGTGGGTTGAACCTCACTCTGATACCATATGTAAGGAACCTCTTGTTACGATGACAACCACTTATAACAAGTGAAAACTTTTTTTTTTTTGTGTGTGTGTGAACGTGTGTACAAGGATAATAAATACATTCAACTCTGCATCGCCACCCGACGATGAACATGACGCATACAATGACGAACACAACATAATGACCTAAGACACACATCAAGTAACTGCAAGCAAAGAAGGCCAATCAACCAACAATAAATAAGACTAACTACTCGCCCGTCCTACCCTACAATGGTTAGGACCTCCAGGACACATAAGCAATGCTCAAGCCTAGGTTCCCATCGATTTTAACCATTTAAGGTCTCAGGGCTGGTGACTGTTCTAAGGAACATGGAGGTGTCTACATCCCACCTGACACAAGCAGACCAAGCAATAAAATGTTTACAATCCAAGTACAACAATAATTAATGAACAACCATGCTCTCTACGGAAGGCGCAAGTCTGAAGGACTCCGAAAACAACCAACCATTAATAAGACAAGGCATTATCTACGACTCAATTAGCATTAAATACAGATTTGTTACTCTATTTAATTTCCATTAGTTGACGAGTTACCCAACCCAACCTTAAAATAATGTAAATTAACTAAATGCAAAATCCCCATTTACTAAATCGTAATAATTGATGGAACTTAATTCAAAGGACCTTACATTTTATATGTCATCAATGACCATAAAATTACCATAACATTGCAATAAAATAACAATGACATTAATTTTTATATGTTATCTAACACTAACATTACACTCTATTTTATATTGCAAAAACATTACTCTTACATATTCAGAAACAACACATTACAATGAGATTACCTTTACATATTATAATAACAATATAAATTACAGTAACAATGCTTTTACCCATTACTATACCAAATTATGTTATCAATAACAATAAACTTTTAGTATCATATCCAATAAAATAACAATATCTTTACATTTTATGTTACCATAACATTGCAAATAAATAACATAACATTACTTTTTATATGTTATCTAACACTAACATTACATTCTATTTTATATTGCACCAACATTACTCTTACACAATTCAGAAGCAATATACTGCAATGACGTTACCCTTACATATTACAATGACAATATAAATTACAGTCACAATACTTTTACACATTACTATACCAATTTATGTTATCCATAACAATAAAATTTTAGTAACATTTCCACTAAAATAATAATATCTTTACCTTTTATGTTACGACAACATTGCATTAGAATAACAATAATATTACTTTTATATATTATCTAACACTAACATTACATTGTATTTTATATTGCAATAACACTACTCTTACATATTCTAGAAACAATATAAATTAGCGGCCCAACACTATGCCAAGTAAAAGCATAAAATCTGCAGCAATAACTAACGACTGTGCGTGCACGCCATAAAGTCAAATGAGCAACTAATACATGCATGCCAGGGAATCACGATTCAACTGGCAATTTATCCTGACAGTGTCAAGAGAATCCTTGCCACAACTGTACATCACACAACTCGTAGAGGTGGAAAATATTTGGTAAGAATTTAACACAGGGCAGAGGCGAAAATGGTAAGAACTGTACACGGTTTGCAGGGCAAAAAGGTAAGGACTTTACACAGTTTGCAGTGGTGAAAGTTAAGAGTTTAAGGGTAAATATTTAAGCTTTAAATTGAAATACAACCCTTCAATGCCAGATCTACGCTTCAATGCCTCACCTATGGGCGCCTTATTCATCACTTGCATCTACTAGAAGGCGGAAGTTGGAGTGGGTTTCAAGGTTTTGATGAAACTGTTTAAGAAGTTTTTAAATCACAAAAACAATTTCCCCTATATTATGGAAATGCCTTAGACCATCCTATGTGTAGTTATCCCAACACTGTACGACTACAAGAGTGTAACCAAATTCTAAACATAAAGGATACTGGTGTTTACCGCCCAATTAGAGCAATGGTTGCCAGAGTAAGATTATTTAAATCAATTCATAGAAATTCATCCTTTAATCTATACTAAGCTATGCTAAAGGACTTCATAAAATAGAAGCATGGGCAAATGCTTCCCCGAAACACTTGTCCCTATTCTCCGAGGAAAAATTTATAAGTTTAAAAATCTATCTGGTGCGGTGACGAAGTCTGGGTTACAAATATGTTAAGGTTGAACAGTTTGGCACACCAACTGTTCGTAGCATTCAAGGCAACGAAATCATCTATTCCCAGTACCTGGATGGTTTAAGGTGGTAAAGGAATACTACTTCTAGGGTTCATCTTCATCCTAATTATTCAGACCCATACATTCAGACTTATAAATTCAGACACATAAATACAGTCGAAATTCAGGCATATAAATTCCGGAATTGATCCAGCCATAAAAATTCGCCCTATAAGTTTTCAGACACAAAATTTCAGGAATTTATTTGGACATATAAAATTTCAGGAATTTTAGACAAATAAATTATGTCATAAAAATTTGAGCTGGGTAGAGGGATGGGTTTCCTGCAATGAAACCAAGTACAATCACAAATATTCACCATTAAACTTAATTTCTGTGGTAAATTCCTAGTACGAGGCGGTAAATCTGTAGTAGAGAGGTGAGATAAAATGCAGAGTAGAATCACAAGGGGTGCGTTAAGCGCAGATATGAGCTAGCCCGGAAAACATTTAACTGTAGATTCAAATGGGAAAATGGGAGTTATAACAGCGGCGAGAGCATACAATACAAGGACGCAGAGACCATCAAGGAAACCAGATAATCCAAACCATTACAATCAAATTTTCAGATCCTAGCATAAGTCTTAATGCATTCTACTCTACAAATGAAAGAGCATACCGTTGCCTTATCGCCTGCCTCGAATGATGTATGCACGCTCCATCCCGCTCCCGCTCACCGACCGTCGAGACCTCACCGGTACCTCCTAGCCAACGCTAGGGGTACTCTACTTCCCCCTTAGCCCCCCGAGCCGCAAAGGGGCCACACATTATCCAGATGGTACGTCTAGCTCCCAGATCACCTCGCAAGGCCGAGCTACCACTCCTCTCCGAGCTGGGAAATCCAAACTCCCACAAGTAAATCAGTCAAGTCACTATTCCTGCAGCGTAACGTTACGCTAACAACCGATCCCTTCTTCCTTCTCCTCCCTCTCTTTTATAGAGTTTTAGAACTTCCATTCTTTCCCTAAATCTCATTTAATTAAAGTTTTAATAAAAATTCCCTAAAAATTCTCCTTCGTACAAGTGTCATCCATCCCCCACGTTTCTCCATTAATTATTTTCTTTAATTCATTAATTGTCTTATTTCCCTCACCCACCTAGAGTTACTCCTAAAATCACTCCTAGGTGTCCCTAGATTCCCTTACATGTTTTAAAGGCTTTCCCTAAAAAGGAATTGCTAAATTAGTTCAATTTAGAAGGTTCTTAAATGCAGATTCTTTACTAAGATGACCTCCCTCTTTTTACCATTAGTTCCCCTCTTTCCCTGTTTAGGTTACCTCCTTTCCCTACTTTCCTAATTTTTATATTTCCCCCCTTTTTTTTTCTTTTTTTCTTTTTATGAGCTAGAAATGACAGCTATGAAAATTAATCTCTCCTTGCTTTTATTATAATTTAGTATCTTTTTAAACTATCAAAAGTTAAAATAATTAATTTCTTCTTTACATTTTATATCCACCGATTTTATTTAATTTCTTACTCTCTTCATTTTACCCAAAAATTTATGAAGACCAAAATTATTACTCAAGTGGGTTTTATTTTAAACTTCTTATTATTTTAATTTTATAAAGATATTTTCTTAAGGGTAGGCAAAATTTTACCCCTAGTGAAGTTTTAGACTTAGGACTTAGATTCTGAACTGGGCGACATTTTAATTAGGGAAGTTGTTTTAAAATTTCTTAATGAGATATTTGTCTTAGGGACATGTAGGTTTGTTCATTTTATCATCATCAACGCGATGTGCCCTTCAGGATGCACTACATTCTCCAAGGGTTCCACTCGCCTCTTTTGTTTCTTTCATGCAACGTGCCCTTTAGGACGCACCACGTGCTCCAAGGGTGCCACTCGCCTCTTTTTTTTCTTTCGTGCGACGTGCCCTTCATGACGCACCACGTGCTCCAAGGGTGCTTCTCGCCGCTTGAATGATTGGTATACATCAATAACCCTTGGAGTCAATAGTCCGCCAGGTGAACTTGTGGGAGACTAAGAGATTCTAAGGAATAAGGCCTCGGCCTTATTGCGCGCCCCTTCGAATCATCATGAGTGACTATCACAGTCTTCCCTCATGGCATCGTGGGTCCTCTCGAACTAGGTAATCGTTAACCTACATTTCAAGCCACGGCGGGAGTGCTAGTGGGTTGTGGTAGGGCTGTTGTCCACACCTCTCCCTCAACCTCTCTGGTAGTCGTGTGTGGCCCCTTTACTCCATATGTGAGTCTGGTCGGCAAGCTATCGTCAGCCTACATCATGAACAAATCATGTCAAAACATGTCCACATCATATCATCCAATCAAATGTATTAATATCACAGTAAATCAATCAAACCCCAATAGCACACTCCCTGACTCGATCCGAAGTCCAAGGGGTTCCATCGATGCCTCTATATCCTCAAGGTCCAAAACCCTGCACACTCAGTAAAACCGAGTCAATAGAACTTGTATATGTCAATGTAGTAAAACAACATGTCATCTACCCATGATGCATCATAATCAAAGTCAAATGTTTTAATATCATAATAATATGGATCACTTGCGAGCAAGTGTCCTCAAAGAATAAGTTTTCTCAGTGCACCAAAGAAAGATGTTACATACACCCCCTCTTGATCTAAACTTCGTCCCGAAGTTTCATAGTATAAATGTCAAAATAAGTGTATGACAATATCATATGTCTATCTCTCAAACAAAAATGGAAACTGCTGGCACATATCATATGCGTCCTCCCAGGTCGCCGAGTGCTAACTATAATTGTCCCACTGGACTTTGACCTGATCTACCATTCGACGTCGTAACTGTCTAACGCGATGATCTAATATGCGGACCAGCTCAGCCGTGAGCACTCCCTCGTCCAATACCTGCAAGGAACTATTGTCAATAACATGTGTAGGATCACTCATATAATGTCTCAAAACATATACATGAAAAACATCGTGCATATGCCTCAAGGAATCAAGCAAGGCTAGTCGATAGGCCATGGGCCCCTTTCTCTCCACAATATCGAAAGGTCCCATGAACCTAGGAGAGAGTTTAGCTCCCTTCCCAAACTTGATTGAACTATTGTGCAGTTTAACCTGCAAGAAGACTTGATTGCCGACCTCGTAACTACAATCGACTCGGTGCGCATCGACATAACTCTTCTATCGCTCATGCGTTTCTTTAATCCTTTGTCTTATGGTTTTCATTTGCTCTTCCATTTCTTGGATCACTTCTGGTCCCACCAGGACCCTATCCTCAATCCGATCCCAACTCAAGGGCGTTCGACATGGTCACTCGTAAAGAAACTCGAAAGGCACCATCTTAATGGTGCTCTGGTAACTATTGTTGTAAGCGAACTCTACTAGAGGCAAGAATTCTTCCCAACGCTTTTGTTGGTCCATCACGTACATGCGCAACATGTCCTCTAAGGTTTGGTTCATTCGTTCAGTTTTCCTGTCAGTCTCCAGGTGATACGCAGTACTAAAGTTAAGTTGGGTTCCTAAGGCCTCTTGGAAACTCGTCCAAAGTCATCCAGTAAACACCAATCCTCGATCGGATATAATATTCTTAGGCAAGCAATGTAGCCTCACAATCTCACTGATGAAAACTCTAGCTATGTCAGGCGCCTGATACGTCATATGCACAGGAATAAAGTGAGCATGCTTCGTCAAAGTGTCTACTACTACGAAAATCGAGTCATGCCTCCTTGCTGTCAGTGGGAGTCCAACAATAAAATCCATCATAATAACCTCCCATTTCGATTCTGGAATGGCATGTGGTTGTAGTAGTCTTTCTAGGTGTCTATGTTCAGCCTTTACCTGCTGACACTCTAGACATATGGCCACATAATTGACTATGTCAGCCTTCATTCCCCTCCAGAAGAATAAGGGTTTAAGGTCTGCCCTCATCTTTGTGACTCTCGGGTGAGCCATGTATACTGCTCTATGAGCTTTGCTTAGGATCAACTTCCTCAACTTGTCGTTTGGCGGCACATAAATCTGACCTTTAAACCTCAATAAACCATCACCATCAAATGAAAATCCCTCAAATCATGGTACCATCATTGCGTTTTGTCTGATAATACCCTTGACCTCCTTGTACCAGTCATCATCACTCTGTAAAGTTAGAATCTTTTCACGTAGATTCATCTGAAGAGGCAACACCAAAAAGATGCGTGGTCTTCGACTCAATGCATCCACCACTCAGTTCACTGTTCCTTTTATGTAAGTAATCTCGAAGTCGTACTCGCTAAGAAGTTCCGACCAACATCGCTATCGTGCGTTCAAGTCACTTTGTGTAAAAATGTGTTGTAGTCCACAATGGTCAGTCTTCAGTTCAAATTTTCGTCCAACAAGGTAGTGTCTCCAAACCTTCAAGGCATATACGATGGCTAATAACTCCAAATTGTGCGTCGCGTAGTTCTCCTCATGCCTTCTCAGTTTCCTCAAAGTTTAATCAATCACTCGTCCGTCTTGCATCAAGACTCCGCCTAAACCTTCGTTGGATGTGTTTGTGCATACCAAGAAGCCCGCGTCCATGTCAAGGACCTTTAGTACCAATGTTGTTGTCAACAACTCCTTAAGCCTCCGAAATGCTTTTGCGCATTTCTCAGTCCAAAAAAAATTCTTGTTTTTCTTCTGCAATTCCGTGATTGGATTTGCTATCTTCGAAAATCCCTTGACAAACCGTCGATAGTATCCTGCTAAACCCATAAAGCTACGCACTTTCGTGAAATTCGTCGGTACAGGCCATTCCATAATAGCCTCGACCTTGGCTGGATCCATGACGATGCCTTCGTCAGAGATGACATGCTCTAAGTAGTGAATCCTTGATTGATAAAAAGAGCATTTGGACAATTTTCCATACAATTTGTGCTCTCGCAGACACTGCAGTACCAAGTGCAAGTGATCGTCATGCTTCTCTGTCATACTAGAGTAAATCAAAATATTGTCAATGAACACTTAGAAGAAGTTGTCCAAGTACTCGCGGAACACCCCGTTCATCAAACTCATAAATACCCCAGGGGCGTTGGTCAGTCCAAACGGTAAAACAGTAAACTCGTAATGTCCAAACCTCGTCTTGAAGGTGGTCTTAGGGACGTTATCCTCCTTGATTCACAATTGGTGATAACCTGATCACAAATCGATCTTGGATAACACCGTCACACCCTTCATCCGATCGAACAGATCATTAATTCTCAGTAAGGGATACTAATTCTTGATCGTGACCTTATTCAGTTGACAATATTCAATTCAAAGCCTCCACGATCCATCCTTCTTTCGTATGAAAATAATAGGTGCACCCCACTGTGACACACTAGGACGTATCAGTCCTAGGTCCAACAACTCCTTCAGTTGCATTTTCAACTCTTGTAACTCCGGGGTCGACATCCGATAAGGTGTCCTTGCTATCGGTTCAGTCCCCGGTTACCAGTATATGGTAAACTCCAATTCCCTTTCCGACGACATCCCAGGTAACTCCTTTGGAAACATGTCTGCAAACTCTCTCACCACCGGAAGGTGTTCCAGACCTTCCGCTACTCCTTTCTCGTTTAACGCAAGGATCGCATAAAGCTTGCACCCCTTGCGCATACTCTTCCGTAGCTGTAAGGAAGAGATGAACCTCAGGGAAACTCCCTAGTTTCATCCTACAATCACACGTATCTGTCCCTCGTCATCGACCAAGATCAACCATTTCGTCTTACAGTTGAGTATCGACTCATTCGATTCCAACCAATCCATACCAATCACGACATCATAAGATCTGAATATTGTGATGTACAGTTTGGCCCTTGTGACAAACTCTCCCAGGTTAAGGGCACAGCCTGTAACCTTTCCTCCAACCTTCTGTTTGGCTCCCAAATCCATCTCTACGAAGCTAAACTCGTCCTGTTCGACTGCCTTTACCTTAATCCTTTTTAGTACTACACCAGAAATGAAACTCTTGGTAGCACCAGGATCTATCAAAACACTAAGGGTCTGTTCAGCGATGGTACCATCGTCTCGAGCACAGTCGAATGATGCTTGGCCTAGCAGTTATTTAGCGTTGCATGAATCGGATGGACCTTTCCCATATCTCCCACGGTAGTGGGTCCGACTGATCCGAATGATCTGGTCTTCTCCACAGGATAGTCGCGTTGGTAGTGTGGCTCCCCACACATCCAACACCCCTTCTTTGACCCAATAGTCCTGGTACCTGAAGTAGAAGATGACGGCCCACTAGCCTAGAACCCTAGTCTATTCTGTTGAACAGGCCTAAAATGCTGTTGCTGCGGGCGATGCTGTTGCTGATGTTGTGATCCCAGATAAGGTGTCCACTGCTGAGGCATCAGTCTTCGGGGTGTAGTGAAAGTGGATCTCCTCTGGAAGCCACGATATCCCGACGTATGTCTCGCTGGTGTCTGGTGTTGTTGTGTTCCAGATGAAACCTGCCTTGCTGGTCTCGCTGGAATCCTGGTCATACCTGCACTAATAATATCCTCCTCCGCTATGAGGGCCTTCTGGATGACATCGTGCAAGGTTTGAGGCATCAAAATCCTAACCTTTGCACGCAGGCTGCCATTAAGGTAGAACACGAACCTGTTGACCTTAAGTTTCTCAGTGTTAAGGTGTGGAGCATACCGGAGCAGCTCCATAAAACAGGCCTCATACTTAGGCACCTTACGACCTCCCTGTCGTAAGGCATTGAACTCATTGAGATAATGCTCAATTAATTCCTCTGAAAGGTACCTCTCTCGGAACCGTTCCTTGAACAGTTCCCATGACATGTCTTTGACGGCCATGTTCAACTGCGGTAGGAGCATCTTCCACCATAGAAGAGCACTCCCCTTCAGTTGAAATATTGCCATGCGGACCTTCATGTTGGAGGTATAATCGCGAAGTGTGAAGCACATCGCCATGTTCTCCAACCATGCCTCGGCGGCTGCACCGTCCGGGGCACCAAAGAAATCGGGAAATTTGACCTTCTCGAGTTCACGGTGAATGCTACCAGTACTAAGTTTGGCGGAGGTTGTGGGTTCGATCCCCACCAACCGTCGGTTGTTGTGTTATATTTTGTTATATAAATGACATATGGTTTAAACAATATATATGTTGGCATATAGTTTGTTAGACCCCGCGGTTTGGATTATGGAACAATCAGACTACAATACATAACCAAGTGTTGGGGGCTTATCCCTCGATTCCTTTTCCCTCCAAATTAAACTTTACACCAATTCAAATTTAATCTGTGCCATATAATGTTAAGAAACAATTTCATGGCGCATTGGTAGTGGAGGATTTGATAAGGATTATGGAGGTCACAGGTTCGACCCCTGTCGAATCCATAATTTTACATAACTATAATGATTAACGACCAATGGGAGGTTTCCATGTGGTGTCCTCTCATTGGCTTATCCATGCCACATGTTGATGAACAATTGGTCCACTTGGACTATACAACTTGCGTAGTCAGCTACCAACTTATCATGCCTCGTCACCTACTTGCCATGTGCCACTATGTGAGAGTGAAACATCACCCGTACAGTTGTATGTTCTATGCTACATGTCACCCTTGCAGTGGTCACACCTATTACCTTTGACTTCCCTTTGACTTTTTCTTGTTGACTAAACTTTGACGATTTTTGAGTCGTTGGAAAGATATCGTCGAGATCTATGCATTGATGGAATTTTAGAGATAATTTGGGATATTTTAATTTTTATGTTTTATGGATCTTTCAAGACCTTTGTGAGCATTTCATATCCTCTTGGACCTCTCTGATCATTCCGCAGATCCTCCTAGATCACACCTTCCCAGTGAAGAAATTTTTTACCTCCAAAAATATAGATATTCAACAAATTAGTGATGATAACTCTAAGTCAATCTTCCATCTTACTAAGATGCTCTTTATCGAATAACTTAGTGATAAAGCTTCTTCACTCTTGCATCTCGTTGAATAGTCTAGAACTCAGTCTTTATCTTGGATCTTTGATCCTAGGTATTTGATTAATGTACTTCTGTCTACTACTCTGGAACATGGCTTTGTCTCTGGTCTATGGCACGATCACTAGTAGCTTTGGTTCTATCTCATAGATTCTCTGACAACAAAAGCCATTTTCATTGAATCTCTACAATATATGTATCATTTATTCAGCATACACTCCCATATCCTTCTGTTGAATATAGTCTATCTCAGCCAATATGAAACCAAGTCAAATGTTGATCTATGCCTTTCTCTTTTGGACTCATTGTTCATGTACTACTGATGTATTTGTAGGAGTCTCTGAATGAATTCCCTATCCATTACTTCTCTCATTCCTTGAAAAAAAACTTGATCTATATTGCCACCATCTGTACTTGACTTGCTTCTACACAAGGTATACATCTACATGAACATGACATAGTATTTTAAAGATGCTTATAACATGCATCTTTATGCCTCTTATTTCTGAAGAGGATTACTTCTCCTATACCATCTGTAGAAAGTTTTTCATTAGAGTGAATTGTGTAAAATTGGTTTGGTCGAAAGCATATTTATAAGATTTGGCGCCATCTGAAATGAAATGACGCGTCCCTTCATTTTTTCCCAGCCGACAGAATTCTCTCACCAACCTTTTGGCCGGAAAAACTACCGATCATCCGAAAAGTGAGGAATCCATTTATTTTTCACGGATTCCATTAAAAAAATATATTTCGGTTGAACAAAATATGTTTCGGCTGAACACCTACAAATGGAACTGTTTGTAGGAACTTGAGAATTCCCTCCATATTACTTGAACTTTGGATGTTGCAGACTTTGACAAATACTCCAAATTTAGTTTTGGAATTGATACCAATATTTGCAAAATTGAATCTACTTTCAATGAATATAATTTGTTTTCATTTTCATTATTTTTATCTAATTTTATTTAATTTTATAAAAACATCACTGTATAATATTTTCAGGTGACATTATGATTCAGTGAAATGGAATATCCATATCTCTAAAAATACACAGTGGGAAATTATGAAATTTTTATATTCAAAATTCTTAAATTGTTCTATTCAAAAGGGTATTTTTAGATTTTACTTTTAAGTAAAAATTAAGATAGATACAAGGTGGGGAAAAACATGTGTTTAAAATACACAACTTTTTCATGTTGGTTAACTTCAAAAAATTATAGAAATTATAATATTCATATGTTAGATTCAAAATTATAGTCATAAGAAAATAGAGTCTGTGTAGATTGTTGCAGTATATTTCGTTTGTCAAAAACAAAATTTTAATACTAGATACATTGTTGGGGGAAAACATAACTCATTATCATTCCTTTCATTTTAAGGAACATACTGTGAAACAATTTCCAAATTGACATATCAAATCTCAATAAACATCATTGAATATAAAATAATTTCCAAAAGAAATACCATGCATAACTCATGCATAACAATAATAATATATAGAAATATTAATGTGCACATTAACAAAAATTAAGAACATAAAAAGACACATCATAAACATCATAAAAATATCATAACAAGAACACTTATCTTTTATGAAAACACCAATTGGATATAGACCTTAGATGTTCCACTCAACCATAGACAATGTTGTTCTAGCTCTCTCAACAATATGTCAACCTTGAGCTAGGGCTATGAATCCACTAGGGAAAAAAGGCTACCTAAGACAACTAGGTCTCACAATTAATATAAGTAAGTGTTTAGATGAAGGTTCAAAAATCTGACAATAATTCCAACCATCAACTCTCGTTCCCCTCAACATGTACAACCAAAGGAAGTGTACCCCCTTCTCTACATAGTAATCCATCAAGCTATCCCACTTCCCTTCTAGGGATCTAACTACACCAATGGAGCCTCTAGGAACCCTCCATGTCTCATACACTAGGAAATCCTATCCACTTAATTCTCGCTCTAGGGATCCATCCTTCCCCAAGGAAACCCAAGGATGATTTCCAATAGAAAACCCCCTAGGATTCACAAGGTTTACTAGCATACATGGTCCTAGTGTCTCTCCAGGCTCACACCCAACTCCAGTCTCCAGAAATGTAACAAGAATCATTCCCATTCCATTGGAAAATAAGGATTATATATGCATGTTACCCTTTTGACAAGTTACACCGAAAGAACTTCTCTCCCATCACTTGGGAACTCATCCCATTACTTTGTAAACTTAGGATGAAGTACATAAAGTTATGAATTTAGGATTATATCATGCCTTTATGACTTAGGTAATACAACATACCTTTATGACCTTGGGATATATCCCCATAAAGTGACTTTATGTTAGCATAAAGCTATGCCTTTGGCTTAGGAAACATTTATTGGTTTATCCCCTTCACATTTCCGTCTTGTGGATTTATATCCCCCCATAATCCTTTATCTGACTTTGTTATGCAACCATGATGCATTTTATTATTGAGATTTTATGTACAATTACATAGCCAAGCTCTACCAACCGAAAAAATTACATGCACTCTGGTCTAAACTACACCATCAAAGAAGTTGACATAATTAGGTAGTCGACCAATGTAACATGTCCATCGACTGTATGGAAGAGTAGACAAATTATTTTACCTAATTGATTGAGGTCGGGTCAACCAATGTAACATGTCATTTGACCTACTATATCACCAATCTATATAACATATGTACATCTACTATTTACAACTTGGGGGTTAAACTGGGGTATCTCATTCACCTCCCCCTTATTTTCGCATTGTCCTCAATGCATCATATATTAATGTACAATCAAATTTTCTTAAAATGTTCAAAAGGATATGGTTACTCCTCTTGCATGTCAGCCTCATACTCCCGTGTAGCATGTTCATGGCTACAACAGGTCCATTGAACCTTTACTAGGTCAAAGGATCAACTCCGAAACACCTTGGTCTTCCTTTCCAATATGCACATTGGTTGGACCTGGAAATTTCCTTCGATGCTCGTAATCGACCTATATCATAGTGCAATCAATTATATGGTTAGTATTAGGCACATAATTTTTAAGAAAAGAAACATGAAACACATTATATATGCACATGGATGCAGACAAATCTAGCATGTATGAAAAAATATTGATTCTTTCAAGAATGTCAAATGGCCCAGAATAGGGTGCTTCCAATTTCGAGAAGCTTCCCAATTTTAGCGAACTTTTCTTAGCTTTGACCTTCAAAAATACATGATCACCCACTTGAAATTCCCTATGCATTCTGCCTTTGTTAGCATAACATTTATGCTTGTCCTATGCAACCTTTAAATTATATTTTATTTTGACCATATGCTCTTCCATTTATTTGAACATATATGCTTTCACAATCACTTTTTCAGTTGGGTTGTCCTATCTCACTAGAATGTTGCATTTTTTTGCATACAACACTTCAAATGGGTTCATATTTAGAGATGTTTGATACTCGTTATTATATGCAAACTCTACCAAATGAAGGTGGTCTTCCCACCTGGAAGTATTGTACATACTATACATCTTCATCATATCTTCAATCACTCGATTGATCCTTTTATTCTTCCCATATGACTCTGGATGATATGTTGTACACACATTAAAATTTGTCCCAAATCCCTTAAATAATCATTTCCAAAATTTGAAGTGAATTTGGGATCCCTATTGGATACTCTTTCCTTAGGCACACCATGTAGCCTGAAAATTTCTTTCATATAGATTTAAGCAATTTTGGTTTCCTTATGTGCCAGCTTCACCAGAATAAAATAGGCAGTCTCTGTTAACTTATCCACCACTACCATGACAGAATCATGTTGTTTCACAATTTTGGGAAGCTTGGTAATAAAATATTTGTAAACATTTCCCATTTCCACTCAAGAATGGAAAATGGTCATAGCAATCTATTTGGATATATGCACTCAACCTTGACCTTCTAGCGTTCCATGCATCTAACAATATAATTAACTATATCTTTTTTCATAGCTAACCAAAAGTATTGTTCTCTTATAGATGCAATTGTCTTATGGTACCATTGATGTCCAACATGGGGCATATTATGAATTTTCTTGAACACTAGGTTTCTCAATTCCATAGAATTAGGAACACATATTTTTTTCCTATGCAATATGATTTCATCCTCTTCCAACCTGTAATCTTTGAATTCATGTTGTAAATTACCTTTTGTACACTTTCCTTTGGATCCTTAACCAACTCATTGATCAAAAAAGACTTCTTATGTTTGCATCTCTCCATTTTTAATCTCTTAATAAAATTAGGATCTATATAACTATGGATAGCTTTAGAATCAATTAAAAGGATGGGTTGATCATAAATCTTACCTTCTACTTCAATCATATGAAATTAATGTTTTTCTTGCCTATTTTCCAAGGCTACATAGATCCATGACATGATTTTGCCCATGTATTCCATTGTATTAACCTCTTGGAAGTGGTGAACGGTCCTCATTCTCTCCCCATTGTGAGGAAAATCCTTGCACACGTGATCTCCTTCACAACCTCAACACGTAACGAGCTCTTGTATTGGCCTTTTCCAAAAATAATATGGCACCTTTGGCCCACTTTGTTCTAGCTTCCCTTACTAGTTTTCTTGAGGGGTGTTCTTGAAAAACATTGGCTTGATTCCATTCTTCCTCTATTCAATATTTCCTTTCTTCTTATCATCCTAATCCTTTTGTAGAGTTTATCTCCCCTTATTTTTCTCATACAAATACTTAGATTTTCTTATGGATTCTTCTAGGGTCTTGGGCTCATTAAACTAAATTTTATCACTATGGAATGAGGGAACTCCACTTAGGAAACTTTGAATTTTCACCTTCTCAAATTTGATGAAACCCACATACCTCAAAATCTCCAAGAATTTCTTTTCATACTCATCTTTTCACAATCTCAAAGAATTCATTCATTTTTTTGTCATAATAATTATTTCACAAGTAATACCATTGGAATTAATTCTTGATTTTCTTCCATGAAACTTCGTTCTCATCAAGATGCTTGACCTTATTTAGTCAGTCCCACCACATGGAATATTTCCCCTGAAGACGGTAAATGACAATTCTTGCTTCAAGGTTTGATGAGTAATTGTGTAATTGGAAATAAATTCTCATTCCCAACAACCATGCTTCAACATATTCATCTTTCCTATGCTCTCCATAAAATGCATGTGGATTGAGTTTCCTCAATTCTCCTTGCAAACAATCCAACTTATATTTTCTCCTTTGATGCCTAACAATGGACAAACTCCGACTACTCTCTGACTCTAAGAATGCATGGAATATTCTAGTTGAATGTATGGGTGAATGATAATTCCTTGATAAAAAAATTATTAGATACCACTTATTCCTTTATAATATACATATAGCATCTAACTTGATTCAGAATAAATTTTTGATCATATTGAGGTGATTTGTAAAAAAATGATGTTGTGCTCCTTATCCAAAAAACTCATAAACTGATGATTAATTTGCATAATGATGAGATGACATGCCAGAAAATAAAAGAACTCAAATTACATATATGGATGACATATTACTTCATCTTCAAAGTCCATTTAGATAGTATGTTTGTTCTCCATCATCTCAAAATACCAAATTACATTACAACATGGGCCTGCAAAAAACTAATTTAATGGACTCTTTTTAATTCCACTACTCAAAGAAAGAAAAGAAGTTCACCATTAAAATCCTTGCGCAATTCTGAGAAATTTGACTATAAAGTTGACCAAATTCCAAACTGGCTCAATTAGACCCTTTTTGGCATGCAAAACATTGTGCTACAAGCTTATTAATGGAAATATGGACTAAGAATTTTACAAATGACCTATCATCATAAAATAGATCTCAAATTCACACTCGTGAAAAATCGTGAAAAATGAGTATCAATTTGCATAGGTGCAGTCAATATACGTCATGGCACGTTTTTATATGCAATTCCAAACTTAGCTCCATCTCTTGCATGCAAATCAAGACATCCATACGTCCTAGGGATTTGTTCCCATCTCGAACTTCATGCCTGCATTGGGATGTGTGCACATATGGATGTATGTAGACATCGGGGTCAGTGAACATATATAGGGTGCGGGTTAGAACCTCCTGCCCCAACTTATGGCAACTTAATGCTAAGTTTAGGTGGAATTCCATAACACCCGGTGCAACTGGTGCATTTGTTAAAACTGTGGCTAAGTTTGGCGAAGGTCATGAGTTCCATCCCCACCGACCCTCGATTGTTGCATTATATTTCATTATATAAATGACATATGGTTTAAACTATATATAGATTGGCATATAGTTTGTTAGACCCCGTGGTTTGGCTTATGGAACGGTCACACTACAATACATAACCAAGTGTTGGGAGCTTATCCTGTGACCCCTTTTCCCTCTAAGTTAAACTTTACACCAATTCAAATTTAATCTATGCCATATAATGTTAAGAAACAATTTCATGGCACATTGGTAGAGGAGGCTTTGATAAGGATTATGGAGGTCGCAGGTTCGACCCCTATCGACTCCATAATTTTACATAACTATAACCATTAATGGCCAATGGGAGGTTTTCATGTGGTGGCCTCTCATTGGCTTATCCATGCCACGTGTCGAATAACAATTGGTCCACTTGGACTGTATAGATTTCCCAGTCAGCTACCAACCTGTCATGGCACGTCACCTTCCTGCCATGTGTCACTATGTGAGAGTGACATGTCACCTGTACATTTGTACGGTCTATGCTATGTGTAACCATTGTTGTGGTGACATGTGTTGCCTTTGACTTGTTCTTGTTGACCAAACTTTTACCAACCATAAATTCTGCATATAAACTATGATTGAGGCGATTTTTGTCTTGTTGGAAAGATATCACCGAGATCTATGCATTGATGGGATTTTAGAGAGAATTTGGGATATTTTAATTTTTATCTTTTATGGATATTTTAGGACCTTTGTAAGCATTTCAGATCCTCTTGGACCTCTCCGAGCGTTCCTCAGATCCTCCTAGATCACACCTTCCCATTGAAGAACTTTTGGACCTCCAAAATTATAGATATTCAACAACTTAGTGATGATAACTCTAAATCACTCTTCCATCTTACTGAAATTCTCTTTATCCAATAACTTAGTGATAAATATTCTTCACTCTTGCATCTTGTTGAATATTCTAGAACTCTTTCTTCATCTTGGATATCTTATCCTAGGTATTTGATTAGTGTACCTTTGTCTACTACTCTGGAACATGGCTGTCTCTCTGGCCTATGGAACTATCGCTAGTAGCTTTGGTTCTAGCTCATAGATTGCCTGACAAAAAATCCATGTTTATTGAATCTCTCCAATATATGCATCATTTATTAAATATCCACTCCCATCTCCTTTTGTTGAATATAGTCTATCTCGTCCAATATGAAACCAAGTCGAATGTTGATTTATGCCTTTCTCTTTTGAAATCGTTGTTCCTGTACTATTGATGTATCTGTAGGAGTCTTTGAATGAATTCACTATCCATTACTTCTCTCCTGCCTTGAAAAACAAATCAATCTGTACTATTACCATCTATACTTGACTCGCTTCTACTCAAGGTATACATCTATGGGAACATGAAATAGTATTTTAAAGATTCTTATAACCTACATCTTTATGCCTCTTATTTCTGAAGAGGATTACTTCTCCTATACCAGCTCTAGAAACTTTTGCATTAGAGTGAATTGTGTAAAATTAGTTCGATCGAAAGAATATTTATAAGATTTTATGCCAACTGAAATGAAACGATGCGTCCCTTCATTTTTTCTCGGACGATGGAATTCTCTCACCAACCTTTCGGACGAAAAAACTATTGTTCAACTGAAAAGTGAGGAATCCATTTATTTTCCACAGATTTTGTTAAATAAATATATTTTGGATGAACAAAATATGTTTCGGCCAAAAACCTGCAAATGGAACTATTTGCAGGAACTTGAGAATTCCCTCAAGCTTACTGGAATTTTGGATGTTCTAGACTCCTGCAAATACTTCGAATCTAGTTTTGGAATTGATACCAACATTTGTTAAATTGAATATACTTTCAATGGATATAATTTGTTTTCATTTTCATTGTTTTATCTAATTTTATTTAATTTTATAAGAACATCACTGCATAATATTTTCAGGTTACATTATGATTTAGTGAAATGGAATATCCATATCTCTAAAAATACACAGTGGAAAATTATGAAAAAATTATATTCAAAAATCTTAAACTGTTTTATTCAAAATGGTATATTTATATTTTACATTTAAGTAAAAATTAAGATAAATACAAGGTGGGGAAAAAAATGAGTTTAAAATCCACAACTTTTTCATCTTGGTCAACTTAAAAAAATTCTAGGAATTATAATATTCATCTGTTAGATTCAAAACTATAGTCATAAGAAAATATAGTATTTGTAGATTGTTGCAGTATATTTCGTTTGTCAAAAACAAAAGTTTAATAATAGATACATTGTTGGGGGAAAACATAACTCATTATCATTCCTTTCATTTTTAAGGAACATACTGTGAAACAATTTCCAAATTGACATATCAAATCTCAGTAAAAATAATCTGAAAAATAGTCAGTAGAAAGCTAACAAAATTTTTCACAAGATTTGTTTTTACTGTAAAGTGAAATTCTAAATAAAAAAATACTTTTGTTTACCAGAAGTTGAAGAACTTGTGAAAATATAGTTTTTTTTCTCATAATAGAAGCAAACTAAACACCCATCTTCATGATTTTACCCATTACTTTGATGCCCTTTATGCTTTCGATCTACATGTTCCAACTGGATGCCTCAGTTTTTCCCTTCTCCTTTGGTTCTTCAGAATTAAGAATTTTAACTTAGACAATTCGATCCATATGTAGTCCTTTAGTTGATGATGAGACACTCCAATTGTCTATCGGTTGTCAAAATGATTTAGAAATATTTATAACAAGATTCCTCTCACTCTAAAACAAGGTGGCTATATAGAAATCCTTTTAATGAGATTCCTCTCACTTCTAACAATATGTAAGGTGTCTATCTATAAATACCTTTAACGATTTTCCTCTCACTCTCAACATCACAGAAAGTGGAAATATAAAAATTCTCTTACAAAATTCCTCTTATCTACATATAAGGTGGAAATATAGAAATTTTACATAATTCCTCTCACTCTTATGATTTACAATGAGTGGCTTACAAGTATTATAATATAATTTTAGGAGATATCTACATATGCATATCAAATTACATTTACAAATATACATATTTACAATGAAATCTTGTCTAATGGATGGTTTATTCATGGAATCATCCTTCCCTTGGTACTAGAAGGAGTCTCATAGCTTCCTACCTCTGACAATGCCTCTGATGTCGATGTTGAATTTGACATTAAATCTGATGTAGAATCTGATATTGAATCCTAGAAACCATTAGACCAAAATATAGGCCTTTCCATCAACCTATATAAAATCTCCTTGAGAACACCAAGCACTATCGTTGTGTCCGAAGCAACTTCCTTTGAATATAAAAGTACCTGGCCATGATGGAATGCGACTACATAGCCTTCATATTCAAATTTCACAACTCAGATTAGGTTTACTTTCAAATCTAGAACATACAACATATGTTCTATTATGAGAAATCCTCTAGAGTCGAGCTGGAATCTTAGATATCCATACCCTCTTATTTCTTGTGTGGTGTTGGTTCCAGATCCTACATAGAAATCTGTGTCAGACTCTGAGAAATCTAGAAATACTAATCTCATCCCAGTCATGTGGTGATATGAACCACTATCCACAAACCATTCCTCGATGTATTCATATATCACTTTTACAAGACCAACTATATCACTCTGTCTTAATGGTTTGTCAGTAAGACCATTAACTTCATCTAGATTTGTTTCTTTTCTTCTTTCAAGTGCCCTTGAATATTTCTTGTTCTACTTCGGACATAAGTGCAGGTAAAGTGTCCAACACTTCTTGATATGATGTCCACTCTTACCACAATAAGAGTAGAGTGTCTTGTTCCTATCTTGGAACCATCATCCCACTTTATCATTCACCCTTTTCCTTTTCTTTGAGAAATGCTATTTACCTTTAGCCTTATTCTTGGAGGGATTAGCTTGCATAGACTATATTCTTAGACACTTCTCCACATCATGGTTGTGAGTTCCACAGGAAGCACATGGATACATAGACCATTTACTAGTGTTATCAGTGGAAAATATCTTTATTTTCCCTTTTTCATGCACATATTCCTCTGGAGATGTCTTACACATGTTAACTTTCTCTAGGATGGAAGGTAATACTAATTTTATATGAAGGACTTCTTCATCTAAACTTCTCTCTTCAACTATCCTCGAGCATTCTCTATCTTGATAGGAAAAAGAATAATATGAGGAGACATCCTTCTCGGTCATGCCTTTTGAAAAAGATATTCCCTTTTGAAACAAAGAATTTACATTCTTGACCTTCCAATCTTCATGGATTGAAACTAATGGTGCCAATACTTGATTCCTGATCTGCAACTTTCTTTCCAACTCATGAAAAATACCTCTATGGAATTCCTCATGACATATCAGCGGATCTTACAGCTTCTACTTCTCTTCCTCGAGAGTTTGCAACTACATCCTTAACTCACAATTCTCCTTCTAGATTTGTCGATTAATATTCTTTTGCAGCTTCAACTTCATGAGATATTTACTCATTTTTTCCTCTTCATAAGAGTCTTCAAAATCTTCTCCAACTTAAGTCTTGGATCAACAACTTGAAAATTCATGTCAAAACTAGCTCTGATACCTCTTGATCAGAAAATCCTTAGATTCCACTTATTCCTTTATAATATACATATAACATCTAACTTGATTCATAATAAATTCTCAATCGTATTGAGGTGATTTGCAAAAAAATGATGTTGTGCTCCTTATCCAAAAACTCATAAATTGGTGATTAATTTTTAGATTGATGACATGACACAGTAGAAAATAAAATAACTCACATTACATATATGGATGACATATTACTTCATCTTCAAAGTCCCTTTCGATAGTATGACTCTTCTCGATCATCTAAAAATACCAAATTACACTACAACATGGGCTTGCAAAAAGCCAATTTAATGGACTCTCTTTAATTCCACTACTCAAAACAAGAAAATGAGTTCACCATTAGAATCCTTACGAAATTTTGAGAAATTTGAGTATAAAGTCCACAAAATTCCAAACTGGCTCAATTACACCCTTTTTGACACACAAAACAATGCACTAAATGCTTATTAATGGAAATGTGGAGTAATAGTTTTACAAATGACCTATGATCATAAAATAGACCTCAAATTCATACTCCTTGTGAAAAATCATGAAAAATGAGTATAAAGTTTCCTAGGTGCAGTCAATATACCTTGTGGCATGTTTTTCTATGCAATGCCAAACTTAGCTCCTTCTCTTGCACACAAATCAAGACATATGTACTTGCTCATGATTTATGACCACCTCGTACTTTGCACCTACATTGGTATGTGTGCCAATATGGATGTGTGTAGACCTCTAGGTCCATGCACATATATAGGGTTCGGGTTAGAACTTCCTGTCCAAACTTATGGAAACTTAATGCTAAGTTTAGGTGGAATTCGATAACATCTGACACCACTGGTGCATTGGTTAAAACTGTGGTTAAGTTTGGCAGAAGTAGTGGGTTCCATCCCCACACACCTCTTATTGTTGTGTTATATTTTGTTATATAAATGGAATATGGTTTAAATTATATATACGTTAGCATAAAGTTTGTTAGTCCCTGCAGTTTGGATTATGGAACAATCACATTACAATACATAACCAAAGGCTGGGGGCTTATCCCTTGGCCCCTTTTCCCTCCAAGTGAAACTTTACACCAATGCAAATTTACTCTGTACCATATAATGTTAAGAAACAATTGCATGGCGCATTAGTATCGGAGGCTTTGGTAAGGATTATGGAGGTCATGGGTTCGACGCCTGTCGACTCCATAATTTTACATAACTATAACCATTAATGGCCAATGGGAGGTTTCCATGTGGTGGATCTCATTGTCTTATCCATGCCATGCGTTGACAAATAATTGGTACACTTGGACTGTACAACTTGTCCAGTCAACTACCAACCTATCATGCCACATCGCTTTCCTGCTATGTGTCACTATGTGAGAGTGCCATGTCACCTGTATGGTCGTACAGTTTGTGCTACGTGTCACCCTTGTAGTTGTGACACGTGTCACCTTTGACTTTTCCCTTTTACTTTTGCATGTTTCCCAAAGTTTGACCAACTATAAATTTTGCATATGAACACCGTTTGAGGCGATTTTTGCGTTGATGGGAAGATATCGCTGAGTTATATGCATCGATGGAATTTTCACGAGAATTGGGTATATTTGAATTTTGACCTTTTATGGATCCTTCAAAATTTCTTTGAGAATTTTGGATCCTCTTGGACCTCTATGATCATTCTTGATATCCTCCTAGATCATTCCTACTATAAATTCTTGAGTGCCTAGACCCTCTATAATCATCCTTCCTTTCATGAAACTTCTAATGTTATACATGTCCTAAAGTAGTTATATTTCTTATGCTAGACTCTTTGTGACTTTTCCCCTACAAATTATTTAAACTTTGTAGAAATTGAGTGTTAACTTGATTCTACTCCTCCTAGGTTATTATGATCCTTTCATTGTCCTGTCTATATATTTTCACTTCCATATTCAATATATTTATGGTTTCAACCAAATCTACTGGATCCACCCTACTTGTATGCATGTTTGATTATGTTTCATAATTTCCCAAGCTAATATTAAAACCCCTGACTTCTTCTTCATGGTTGTAAGCTCCCTAGGAACCCTCCATATATTTGGTCCTCATTCTTATCCTAACCTTCTCTACCTATCCCCTAATTCTACAAAATTTAAAGGAAGCCACTTATGTTAGAGAAACATTTATTATCAAATTTAATCATATCTTTTCAATTTCTGAAAAAAAATACGCACAATTCTACCCTTTAAGACTACCAATTTCCTTCTTTTGTTTTCTTGATATTTTATGTTGCTCAAATATAAACTTTTAGCACATAGATTGGTTCAAATATTCAATATATTTCCAAGGATTACTGTGTTTCTCAATTATGAGTTATGAGTAAAACTTTATGGCCTTTTCAAGTTTCCATCTCTACTCAATTGTGCCATTTTATCACTAGTGCAATATGGTTAAGAGACCATGTTTTGCTACATGTATTCTAAAAACTAGTAAGAACCAATTAAATTTTGTATCAAATGAAAATATTATGCATGACAATGATCACACAACAATCTTCAAATTTGTGATCTGATGCTCCAGTCAAATTTTACAACAATTTGGAATTGTCAACTTTATCCTTTTTTCACTTTTTCTAGATAGAAGTTTTAGTCAAACTAGCCATCTCCCAAAGAAATAAAAATTGAGAAATATTTGATATGTCAAAATTTCTGGATTGTCGAGGAGGTAAAATGTTGAGTAGTATAATTTTTCCATATTGGTGATCCATAGTCCTTTTTCCTTCTATGAAGATCTCAAAAATCCCCCAAAATTCTATTGGAATAATGTATTTTGGCTTGTTTTTGCATTCCCATTCCAAACCCATTGGCATATGGCCAAATTATTCACTAGGTATTTTCATTTCTACATCCTCGAATTACTGTCAAAATCTCACTAGTGACATGACCTCTGTCAAGGATTACCTTCATGTTCTTCAAAATCCCCTAATTCATCAATTTTGGAAATTTGGAGCAGAATTGGCCATTGGTCCTCATTGGCACTTCTGTAGTCCTATTCATTGCGGATATGCCCATGAAATTTTATCTAAATCTAGGATTTTCTTCTCTTATTATGGCCAAATTGAGATTTTGGCTCCATAGTAGTTTTTATTTTATATCCTCATCTTAATTTCTAAAGGACACCGATGTACTAATCCATGTTCCAAACCCTTAGACATATTCTCCTCTAAACCAAATTTTCGGTTTCTATACTTGTTGGATGGGTATAATTGATTAGTCGACTAATCCAATTGACAAATTTACCATGTCAGTAAACTACAATTACAGGTCAAATAAGTAGTTGAGTTGGTTGAGCATCGAGTTGGATTGACCAATGTAATATGCTAGTCAACTACATAAATGATTCAAATAATTATTTGAGTTAGTTAATGATTGGTTAGATCGACTAATATAATACACCGGTTAACTGTAGAGACAAGTGAACTAATTAATCAAGTTAGTCGGTCATCCATTGAATCAACTAATATAATGCACCAGTCGACTACAAAGATGAGACTACCAAGTATTCAAGTCAATTAAATGACCTAAGATTTAAGGATAATCTGTTATGTAAACATTTACAGAGTCTATTCCAAAATATCTTAGTAAATTTAGTTACAAAAACACTTGCACCATTAGTGAATGATTTAGTAATACACTCTTGAGTAATTATCTTATAAATTTTGGCATTTTCACATTTTTCAAAGGTTCTCGTCTATGTGACTACCACGATAATACCAAATTCAGTTTTCCAATATAAATGTTACTCTATAATTGGAAAATTGATGCAATTAATCATCATTTTGACTATTTTTAGCACAAATTCAACCTGAATTGCTAAAAAATTCAAGGATTTCTCCCATTTTTCTCCAAATTTTCCATGGCCGATTCTACAACTTTAAAATTTGGATAGTTCACGAAACTCTACATGCTTCAGAATGAGTGTGACATTTGGGAAATTTGATCCCTACATCTTAATTTATCCAAAAAAAAATTCAAGCATTTCCCAAATTTCACTTTTGGAAATTCTAACAAACAATTTGTAGGTATACTCTAAAAATTATGCTTCTACAATTTCTAGTCTGTGTCCCAATGCAGCTGTAGTGTTTGAACCAATAGCTTTGATATCGAATTTTAACAAGTCAAGACTCCTATTTGAGCCACATTACTACCATTCCCACTATGTACATGCTATACTTTTCAAACCTTTGTTCAACTTGGCTCACATTTTCATAATTAACAATTTAGATGCCATATAATAATTGTTCCCTGCATATGATACATATATGAAATCCTAATAACATGTAATA
>ML790448.1:0-21431 GCA_009831015.1 Picea engelmannii | reverse complement strand
ATTAGATTTGATTTATGCAATTCCATGTTTTCATAGATTAATTTTAGCTTTCATATTTTCGTAGTTAGATTCAATTTCAATTGTTTTCATAAGTTAGATTCAATTTCAGTTTATTTCATAGTTAGAGATAGTTTCAGTTGCAATGTTTATTAGATTAATTTCCTTTAATGTAATTTCATACTTTTTAGATTTTAGATTTAGTTTTAGTCAAAGTGTTTCCTTTCGAATGTTAGAGTAGAATAGATTGCTTTAGCCCTGCATATACTGTGTTTACATATCTAAGTTTATGAACCCCGGGTTGACAATTTTATGTCGAAATCAATATCATATAATTAGCTAGACAGAGGGCACACTAGGATAGTTTGCAGACTCAAAGGGAGCTTCAAGGTTGCTCCCTTTAAGAAGGCACAGACAGACAAAACTACTGAAATTTCTGTAGAGCTCTGCCAGGTGGGAATCGAGCAAGTGCAAGGAGTGCACGAGAAGAACTCTATTTCAATTTAAGAGAGGAGAGAAGTGTCCAGGAAAAGACACTCACAGAGTTGTTGAATACTCTATCAGATCAGCTAGGAGTTCTTAAGCATAAGTTGCCAAGAGAGCACTTATATCCCTTTGAGGAGCAAAAGGGACAGGGACCTCTGAGGTCCGAGAAGTTGAAGCTCAAGGAGGAACACAGAGTTTCTAAACACTCTGGAGGAAGACCTGTGAAATTACTGCACTAGAACAACACTCAGACGAAGTGTTGAGAGACATACATTTGAAGGCTAGTCAAAGCGCAAGGAGAACACGTAGATTGAACTTGTTTCAAGTTCCAAAGCTCAGGAGGTCAAGCACAAAGTATGCCAAGAAGAGAAACAAAAGTATTCTAAGAAAGCATAGGGTAAAATCCCTTAGAACTGAGTAAGTCTCAGAAGATCGGGAGAGATAACACGAGGAGTGTGCAGGAGTGGACTTATTCCAAGTCACAAAGCTCAGGAGGGGTAGCATTTTTAGAATGTAGACGAGACCTAAGGTCACAGGTCTCGCAGAGGAATCAAAGGTTGAGGCCTTTGAAAATTGAAAATATTGCAAGTTAGGAAGAAATTGAAAGCTCAGGAGGAGGAGCATCAACAACCATTAAATCAACTGCAGGGGAGAAGATATGGACCATTGAGTCTCACATCCATACATAGAGGAGAGCGTGCAAAAGAAACAAATCCAAGTCGTCAGACCTGGAAGCATGTGGACCAACAACCATTAGATCCGAAGGAAGTTCACGAGGTTTATCCCTTTAGAGTGCATAGAAGGAGAGCAGACTTGTAAAGTCGCGAAGTCCCGAATTCATTGAGGCCATCCATTGTCAAAGGAAAGGTGGTAGAAGATCAACATTTCACTGACTTGTGACTCGAAGGAGTCAAAGTTTGAGTCACGAGAACTCGCGAAATGAAAAATCACAATTTGATCTGAGCCATTGGATCCAGAGGAATGTGAATCATTGGATTTGGGGCGTTTCAATATATCAGAATTTCGGGAGTCAGGAATGTGAAGGAGGCTATGACTTGGAGGTTGCAAGTCATGAAATCCTGACATCATCAAAACCATCCATTGGAAGGGATGCATGGTGAGAGATTAACATTTCACTGACTCGCAGGAGGGAAAATTCAAAGGGGGAAATCGTGAGAATTCATGAAACGTGAACTCACAAAAAGATAACAGTCATTGATCAAGGAGAGATTTGGACCATTGATTGTCCAGGAAGAATTTTGGCATTTCGAGAATTGGGAGAATAGAGGTGAAAAGTCTTTCGACCTCGTGATACGCAAATTCTCGATACGCAAAACCTTGACAAGATCTGAGCCATCAGATCATGGGGGAATCAGGACCGTTGGATAGGGAGCTCCAAAATATCAAAATTTCGGGAGTCAGGAGAATGGAGTTGAATTGCATCGGGAATTCTCGATATGCAAAATCCCAATGCACTTGAGAGTTGGGCCCCAGGTCATGGTGAATGGTCACATGGATGGAGGCCAAGGGAATAGATAAGGAACATTAATCTCTTTTCAAAGTTCAGGAGTAGAGGAGTCAATGTTTTCTCACTCACAAAGTCCTGACACACGAAATCGTGATGTGACTTTTGTGAAGGCAAGCAGTCACAGCCTATGGTTGTGTGGAGGTGAGGCTCGTGCTTGGTGCTTGTTCATGCAGGGTGAGTTTCATAAAAGGATCTGCAGATTTGTTCATAATATTATAGCAGGGAATCAAAGAGATGCTTCAACTCGATAGATTGAAGAATGATCCTTGACTAGAAGGTTAGCAGACCTTGTCGAGGCAGAGGTAGGGGGTCTGCATCAAGTGGTATCAGAGCTCAGATTTTAAATTTCTGTAGTAGAGTGTATATAAAGAAAATACTCTGATACACACCATCAAGTGGTATTAGAGCTGATTTTCATCTATAGATTTCAGGCGAAAGAGGTGTTAGCGATAAAAAATGCCTTGTAATTTATTTTGAAATCATATCATAAAATGATAATAAGGTAAAGATTTATTTATAAATCTTTAAGTTTTAAAGTATATAAGATTGGCTTTAAATCTTATTTTCCAACGAAAAAATGATGTGGCATCTCAAAATATACCAAAAAGAAAATTTTAGCTTTCACTGACTAAATGACTTTTTCACAGTGAAGTAAGCCAGTGAATGTAATATACTAGATATAAAAAGTATGCAGAACAGAAATAAAATGCTAGAAATGGCAGAATAACAGTAATATAACCAACATAATCTCCATAATAACACATAAATGATATAAGAATAACAACAAAAATAGCACTTTGATTTAGAAAGCAATGTTCACGGGCCTCTTTGAGGGGGAAACCTCAAGTCGAGCAATGCACTATTACAATAATCTCCAAGATAGGGTTTTCATACCCTCGATCCTTATTTATACTAAATATGTCTATCAAGAGAAGCATCTAGAGGAAGATCCTTCTAGAAGCAAAAGCTTCTATTAGGTCTTCTTACATCTGCCTTATTCTATTTTATTTAAAGGCCTTATTAATATTGACCTTTATTACATCCGAATACATTGATCTACCTATGTGCGAGTTAGGATCCTAACATGTCCGCCCCCTTAAAAATAGCCTTGTCCTCAAGGCTTGAGATGTGGAAACTGCTACAGAATGGTAGCTCGTTCCCAAGTGGCATCTGTTGGAGTTGTATCTTTCCACTGGACTAGCACTTCCTTGATGGTTTTCTGACACAGGCGACGCTCACGCTGGTCCAAAACTACTTCTGGCTGTAGCCAAATGGATCCTTCTTCAGCTAACTCGGGAAGGTTGGTTTGAATTTGGCACCTAGTTCCAATCACCTTCTTTAAGCATGAAACATGAAAAACAGGATGTAGCTTCGAATGACTGGGCAGAGCTAACTGATAGGTGACTTGTCCCACACGCTTGAGAACTGTATAAGGACCATAAAATTTCGACGCTAGCTTCTGACAATGCTCGGTCTTGAGGGAAGTTTGCTTGTATGGTTGAATTTGCAGAAACACCTGATCCCCTTCTGCAAATTGACGTTTAGAGTGACCTTGATCTGCTTGTTGCTTCATGCAATTCGATGCCATGACCAAGTTCTCTTTAAGGGTACGAAGAATATCCTCTTGAACTGTAATTGTTTGGTCAACCCCCTAGACCTTCGAGGTACCCGGTAAGTATGAGAGAACTAAAGGTGGCTTCTGTCCATATATCACTTCAAAAGGAGTCATGCATGTAGCTGTATGGTAGGAAGTGTTGTACCACCATTCAGCTAGGGGTAACCATTGAGCCTACTGATTTTTCTTTTCAGAGGGAAAACACCTCATATATGTTTCCAAACACTTGTTGACAACTTCTGTTTGACCATCAGTCTAGGGATGATAAGTTGTGCTGAGATGCAATTGGGTGCCCTGTAGCTTAAACAGTTCTTGCCAAAAATTTCTTGTGAAAGTTGGGTCACGATCATAAACAATAGAGTGTGGCATGCCATGAAGCTTGAAGACCCGGTCCATGAAAATTTGAGCCACCTTTGATGCAGTAAATGGGTGTTGAAGAGCGGAAAAATGAGAATACTTGGAAAGGCGATCCACAACCACCATTATGATTGATTTATTTCCTGATTTGGGTAAGCTGGTAATAAAGTCCATAGAGATATCCTTCCAAATAGCAGGTAGAATCAGAAGAGGTTGTAGTGTGCCCAGAGATTTGACTGTTTCTCCCTTGTTTCATGGACACACCTCACATTCAATGACAAAATTACGGATGCCCTGTTTCATACCATGACAAAAAAAAAAATCTTTGACCATGTCATAGGTTTTGGTGAACCCGGAGTGCCCTGATGTGGGTGTAGCATGAAGCTCAGAAAGTACCATGGATTTAAGCTTTGATTGTTTGCTTAAATACAGACGACCTTTGTATCGAAGCTGATCCTGGAGCCAAGAGTACCCTGGGGGAGCTAGAGCATTGGTCTGTAATTGCTGGATCAGATGTGAACTTTTGGGATCTTGTAGCCATTCCTGGCTCAAAGCTTGGAGCCAATTTGGTACAATAAAGGAAAGAGAAAAAAGGGATCCTTCTTCTTCATATTTTTGAGATAGTGCATCTGCCACCACATTGTCTTTTCCCTTCTTGTAAATGATCTCGTAATCATATCCAAAGAGATTACTCACCCATTTTTGTTGCTCCAGGGAGGAAATGCGTTGCTCCAAAAAGTACTTGAGGCTTTGATGGTCTGTCTTAATTTGGAAATGTTGCCCCAAGAGATAAGGGCACCATAGATCAACAACATGCATAATAGCCAACATTTCCTTTTCATAAATGGGTTTTCCTAGATTCCTTTCAGATAATTTCTTGCTGGTGAAGGCCAAAGGTCAGCCCTCTTGCATAAGGACAACACTAATTCCTTTCTCCGAGGCATCACATTCCAACACAAAGGTATTTGTGAAATAAAGAAGGGCCAGAACTGGAGTGGTGCACATGGCCGTCTTCAAGGTTTGAAAATCTTGAGCAACAGCTGGAGTCCAAGTGAAAGAGTTCTTTTTTAGGAGAGCATTGAGAGGTGCTGCAATATTTCCATAATTCTTAACAAACTTGCAATAATACCCTATTAAGCCCAGAAATCCATGCAAGATTTTGAGAGTCTTTGGGTGCGACCAGTCTTACATAGCTTCAATCTTTTTCGGATCCACCCTGACTCCATCCTTTCCAACCAGATGACCCAAGTATTCTACTTCTGAGTCACCAAAAGCGCATTTAGACTGTTTTAGGAAGAGTTGGTGTTGAGAGAGTAAATGGAGAACTTGATCCACATGAGTAACATGGTCTGGCCAGGTTTTTCTATAGATGAGGATATCATCAAAGAAAACTAAGACAAAATGATGGAGAAAGGGATGGAAGACATGATTCATGAGGCTTTGGAAGGTGGAGGGGGAATTACAAAAGCCAAAGGGCATGACCAAAAACTCATAGTGGCCCTCATGAGTTTGAAAGGCCATCTTGGGAATGTCTGCCTCTTTCATACGTATCTAGTGATAGCCTGAGCGAAGTTCAAGTTTAGTAAAGAATTGGGCACCACTCAATTCATTCAGGAGGTCATCAATGACAGGAGTGGGAAATTTGTCTTTAATGGTCAGTTTGTTGAGGGCATGGAAGTCAGGACACATTCTCCAAGAACCTTCTTTCTTCAGGACCATGACTACAGGAGAATAGTAAGGGATCATACTAGGGTGGATAATGCCTAAATTAAAGAGTTCCTGGATCATTTTCTCAATTTCATTTTTTTGTGAAAAGTGGTGGCGATACGAACGAATATTGGGAGGAAGGCTTTCAGGTATAAGGGGAATGGAATGATCATGAACACCATGGGAAGGAGGGAGTCCTTGGGGAGTGGAAAATACCATTTTATGTTTAGAAAGGAGGGCTTGGAGGTCTTGCAGCACCGGGGGTGTCTTTGTTGCTTGTATGGCATGGAGTTGGGCAATGACACCAGAATGACCTTTTTTGAGCATCTTTTCGATGCGATGGGAACTAATGACCTCAGGTGAACCAACAGTGATGCCTTGGAATTTATATTGGTGGCCTTCGTGGTCAAATTGCATGGTTAATGCCTTAAAATCCATGAGAATGGGACCCAGAGTTTTTAGCCAGTCTGCACCCAACACAATGTCACAACCACCCATGTCGATAGCAAACATATGGGATTTTAGGTGGTAGTCACCAATTTGGAGACACACATTTTCACAGTGCCCTCCACATTTCATGGAACCACCATTGGTAATCATGATTTGGAAATTGTTGACGGCATGGATGTAGCAATGAGTTTCTTAGGCAATGCGGCGATGAATAAAATTATGGGTGCTTCCACTATCAACCATAAAGATGACCTTTCGATGCTTGATGTAACCGATTAACTTGAGGGTTTGGGGAGTAGAGAAACTAGTGAGAGCAATGAGGGAAATGACCGGTTCCGCTTCGGGAGGGTCTGAGGGAGGGGTTATGTCAGTGATTATAGGTGACTCAGGCAAAAGGGGGTTTCAACATCCTCTTCAGAAATATCCTTAGATATGGCCATAAAAATATTTTTTTCCTTACACTTGTGGCCCAGGAAATATTTGTCATCATAATTATAACAAAGGATTTTGAGTTGGTGTTCAACCATTTCAGCCCTGGTCAATTTTTGGATCTTTAATGGGGTGGAGGGAGTAGTGGGATTTACGGGTTTAGGGCGAGGGATAAATGAGGTTTTTTGGTTTTGAGAGGATACAACCTGTTGTGCTTCTTTATCTCTTTTAGTAGCCTCCACCCAACTCGAGGGTTGAGCCATGAGGACATGGGGCCGAATCTCATCCTTGAGGCCACTGATAAAACACTCTCGAAAGAAAGCATCATTCATGCCCTCTATTCGAAAAGCCAGGTGCTCAAAGGCATCTATGAAGTCTTCTACTGTTCCTGATTGTTTCAACTTTGTCAAATGGCCCAAATGGTTGGTGTCCATGTCAAATCATTCATAAAGCTCAGTCACAAATTGGGTCTAAGAAATATACCCTTGACGAGAAGTTTTTCTAGATTGCCCCCATTGCCAACGTTCTTGATCTAGATGGAGAACACCATACTGGAGTTTGGCCAAGTCATCTGTAATGTCGTATAAAGAGAAATAATGTTCCATTTGGGTTACCCAACCAGTGGGGTCCGAGCCATCAAATTTGGTCACATCCACCCGTGGAAGGCATAGGTTACATTGAAAGTGATGGGGATGAAAGGTATGGGAATGGGAGGAATGTTCACCTTCAGTCTTTGGAGGTGCATCAGAGAAAGGGTCATCTGTAGGGATCTTCAGTTTGGTGTAGAGTGATGCAAAGACAGATTCAAGCTGGGTGGTCAGTTCTGGTTTGACTTCCTCCATTGAGGACTGCATGGTTGTATTTATGGATGTATCGATGGAGGCAACCGTAGCATTGAGTTGTTTTACTTCTTTTTGGGTCTTGAGGAAACTATATTGCAAGGTGTTGAAGTGAGATTCCAGGTCTTGGCTACGGTTATGGTCCATGAGGATGGGTGAACTGAAAAGGGGTGGTCGAGGTAAAAAAATTTGTTGAAAAATGATATGGATGAATGTGATAAGGGAGAAGAGATGAATCCAATGGAATAGGTCTCAAATTTGCACCTGTGGAGTTATACTCCGGTCTGAAGAATATTGCAGTGATGAAATCCCCAAATGCTTAACCAGAAAGAAATGTGTGTTTACTTGGCAACCTAAACACAGTTGCGCAACAATAGATCTTGTCTGTTTTAATTTGTTTATGTTTTTGTCCCCCAATGGTAAGGTATTCAAGGGCTCTATAGACAAGGGTTTGTCCTTTGCTATATCTCTCTAATATACGTACAGGGTCCAACAGTAGTACTCGACCCAATATCTCAGGTCACTAACTAAGGAGGATAGACCGTACCCTTAGTCGTACTACCTGACTACCTAGGTACTAGAGAGTATCTTATCGAGTGTTGTTCTCGGTGGCACTATAGCAGTCAGGTGACCGATTGGTTTATCTAAAGAGAGCTTCAGGAAATCTAGGCCGATCCGTACACAGGTGTTGTCAGATGCGCTACCACTCGAAGGGGTACCAACAGGGGTTACAAGGGTGGCCAACGGATATGCGCTTAAGAACCACTTGTATTTCCTATGTGTATGAATCCCTCAACCGCGGGTTTATGCACATAACGACATATTTTTGTGGCTTAAAGACATTGGAATACGTCTCTACCCTGAAAAAAAATTCCCACAATTTTTGTCAAGGAAAGTGCTCTGATACTACTTGTAATATACCAGATATAAAAAGTATTCAGAATAGAAATAAAATGTTAGAAATGGAAGAATAACAATAATATAACCAACATAATCTTCACAATAACACAGAAATGATATAAGAATAACAATAGAAATAACACTTTGATTCAGAAAGAAATGTTCACGGGCCTCTTCGAGGGGGCAACCTCCAGTCGAGCAACGCTCTGTTACAATAATCTCCAAGCTGGGTTTTCATACCCTTGACCCTTATTTATACTAAATATGTCTATCAAGAGAAGCATCTAGAGGAAGATCCTTCTAGAAGCGGAAACTTCTATTAGGTCTTCTTACATCCGCCTTATTCTATTTTATTTAAAGGCCTTATTAATATTGACCTTTATTACATCCAAATATATTGATCTACCTATGTGAAGGTTAGGACCCTAACAGTGAAAGTCTTCCTTTTCACCAGCTAAATGACTATTTTCATAGTGTAGTGAGCCGGTGAAAGTGCAGGTTTTTCAGCTGATAAACTACCTTGGGGAAAATCAATTTTCTGAGACGTGGAGAGTCCGCTTTACACACTCAAATAGATGATTGAAAACTAGAAATCCTAAAAATTCCAATGGTACTTTCATATCTTCATTTAGATCTTGGGAAGGCAATCAAAAGTTCCCCACAAAATGAGGCATCATTTTCAGAAATTTTCCAAAATGTATTCGTTTGGTCAAAAGGTCAAATTTGACTTGGTTGAGTTTATTAAGGAGAACATGATGATGACTAATAATATATATTATCAAATATCATCATGAGTGCAGGTGGAACTTCATTTGAGCAATAGAAATATTCTAGAGATCAAATCCTAAAATGTAGGAATATGACTAGATTTGGAAATCTGGATTTGCATGTTTTTTTCACCTTCTTGGGAGACATATTCTGATCATATAGAAGAGTATTTTTAGAAATGAAAGTACATTTTTTATAATAATGGGAGGATATTAAATAACCTCTCTCAGTTTTCCAAGATCTATTGTGATTTGTGAAATATAGGTCAATCTTTGAGCACCATATTTCCAGAAATTAAATACTTTGTTTTTTCCTGTTTTAGTCACCGTATTTAAGTACATATTATGATGAGTTGGAATACTATTTTTAGAAACTGAAGGAGTTTTTTCATAAGCATGGACTTCTCTTCAATAACCTCTCTCAGTTTTCCAAGCTATATTGTGATTTGTGAAATATAGGTCAATCTTGGAGCAGCATGTTTCCAGAAATTTCTATCTTTTCCAGCCACCTCACAATTTCGAATTTGAGATACGAAAAGAGGTTATCATATCCATATTTGGAGGATCTTGAAAATAATTTGTAAATATTATTTAAGCTCATAGATGTAAGAGGCAGGGGGTTCGATTCTGGATACAAAAATGTACTATATTGTAAACATAAATTTTTATATGATAATACAAATCACAGTTTTCTCTCTCTATTGATATCAGATTCTCATCTTTCCTTCTATACTCTTATTCAAGTTGTTTTAACTGCAGAATGACTATCATCTCATCAGTCAGTTCATAACTTGCTTAATAGTTGCTTATCATTGTTTATTAAACCCTACATTTTGTATCTGGTTTATAAACACTTCTTTCTCACCCACTTTAAAGCTATCATCTGATTATTGATCCTTGAGAGAACTGGTTCATTTGATTCTCATTTTGACGGTCTGAATACCATATTGTAATTGAGTTATCCCATTGATCCACACATACAAAATACAAAAACAAGTTTACCTTAAGTTACCAAGAATCTTTGTCTTAGAACCTCAAAGAGTTTCTTGGAGTGATAACAGGAGGTAAAGGAGATAGCCTCATACCATCAAGAGGTATCAGAGTTAATTTCATATGTAGATTTCAGGAAAAGGAGATAGAGAAGACAGTTCGACTACATCAAATGGTATCATAAGTTAAATTCCCCCCCTAGATAACAGGTGAAGGAGGAGACAAAGTACTGATGCTCTGTAAATATTGTTGCATGGCATGTAACAAATGATAGATATTTAGGAGGGATGAAGGTAGAAAAGATGGCTACTGAAGGCCATAAGCGTGGTCGAAGAGGATACCATCAGCAGAAAAGAAAAGAAGAAAGCGACGAGGAACTCGCTGAGATAAGAGAAAGAATGGAACAACTGACATTGAAGATGCAATAGGAGGAAAAGGTACACTGGAGGTATGAATGGCCTCTGAACAAGAAAGTAAAATGGCATGTTCAAAAGTTGTTGGCCAGAAAAAAAACAAAAAGAGTGGATGAAGTGGATGAGGCATGATGAAAACCTCAGTTACATAGAGGAGGAAATGATTCCAATATGTGAACCATAAACTGGGAGAAATCTCAGTGACGAGGAGGAGAAGAGGTCAGATGAAAATCTCGTAAACTACCAAGTGGGTAGAAATGGACTTTCAAGTTCCGATGTGGGAAATGGAAAGAGACCAGGTGCAAGTCTTGTATACTACCAGAGGAGCGGTGCTGAAATTTCAAATTTCCAAGTGGGAAACGAGATGGGATCGACTGATCTCATAGACTTTCAAGTGGGAAGGAGAGAAGTCCCAAATTTCCAGGTGGGCAGCGGGAAAGAGATGAGACTGTCTGTGAATCTCACAGGATCTATTAAGAGTTCATATCAGCAAGGAGTGCTGATGGATAAAGATTTATGTGGATTTGTAGACCATGTGAATGAAGACAATGAGAAGTTGAATACTTCCATCACGAAGGAGGAGGATCAGAGGAGCATCATGATCATTGGAGGAATTCAGACATTCCTATTGGATAGCCTAGTTATAGCATGTGTTGTAGATGAAACATTAGAAGAAAGACAGCCAACAGAGATTGTTAGAGAGGAGGAGAAGGAGAATATATTGATGTCTACCCCAGTAGAAGGAGAGGATCATTCAGAAGAATGGCCCAAATTTTTCATCTAGGAAGCTGAATAAGAGATGACTACAGCATTGGAGCCTGCAGTAGAGGAGGAAGCATACAACATAGACCTTGCTGATATGTATGAATAATTGGAAGCCCTAGAGAGAAGGGTGATAGTGAAGAGCTTGCACATCCAACAAGATAAGTTGGAGACATATGGAGGAGCAGACCATCCATAGGAATGGTTGGAGGGAGTTGGACTTGAACCACTACTAGAGGAGATGATAGAAGCTAATATGTCAGAGGAGGAAGTCGAACAATAGCTCAATGGTGAGACTACATAATTGAAGTTTGAAACAAGGTGGAAAGATAGTTCCATAGGAGAAGAAGACAACATTAGTGATCATGATGATCTACTCACCAATGAGGAAGGGTTGCAATCGAGAAGACTGCATAAGGAGAACCAACCATTGGAGAAACTGGACATAATTACAGAGGAGATCAAGAATATGTTGTTGAGGTTAGAAGAAGCAGTGAGAAAAGGGGAGTTGAACAAAAGAGAGCCTTCCATAGCAGCAGGGAAGAAGAAGAAGAAGATGCAGAAGCAACAACAGCCAAACAGAGGAGCAAGAGGACAACTCCAAAAGAGAATTTGGGATCCAGGAGGATTTCAACACTAGAGAAGAGGAGCTCATGAGCAGGAGATCATGTTTTTCCTAGCAAGGGAGTATGGTGCAGGATCATCCCTCCAACTCAGCAAATGTGCCAGCACGCCAACACACATATGCTCAATGGAGAAAGGGAGAGGCATTGACCCTCCCATTTTTAAATTTGAAATAATCCTATACAGATTATTCGTGTTGTAAGGATGATAAATTCCAGGCCATGCCTTTGTACAGGTAGTGGATAGAGTTTCCTTAAATTGTTTCTTGTAGTAGGTCCATATGGTAGTCAGGTCTAGACGTACATTTATGGAATGTAGCCGTAGAGGTAGGGTGCCGTAACTGAGACAATGATGGCACTAAGGCAGTGAAGAGGATAAGTTCGTAGATCCCTCATTTTGTAATAAGGAGGACAATTGAGAGAGAGATATGAGGTAGAGAGAGTCTTAGGAGGACTTAAGAGGTCTTAGAAATTCTAAGAGAGAGCTTGAGAGAACTGGGACTTTGTTACAGTCCAATTTTTGTAAACATCTGCATAGACACACAGAGATAACTACATATTTTTGTTCATGTGTTTGTGTATTCCATGAATGAATGTTGTATATGTATGATAAGTTTTATTTACAGTAGGAAGATATATTTCTTTTATCTTCATTGAGTTATGTTATATTGTTCTAGGTTCTTTAGGCTGTGCAAGGAGTGCACAACAGAACGTTGGAAGTTCTGTAGCCAGTGCAAGGAGTGCGCATCTGAATCTCTTTGTTAAGCTCAGAGGAAAACGTGTCAGGAGAGAACACCAGGATAGTTTGTAGACTCAAAGGGAGCTTCAAGGTTGCTGAACACCTTGGAGGTAAGACTGTGTAGAGAAGGCATAGGGAGACAAAACTACTGAATGTTTTGTAGAGCTCTGCAAGGTGGGCATCAAGCAAGTGCAAGGAGTGTAGGAGAAGAACTATATTTCGATTTCAGAGAGGAGAGAAGTGTCTAGGAGAAGACACTCACAGATTTGTTGAATACTCTATCATCTTAGCAAGGAGTTCTTGAGCATAAGTTGGCAAGAGAGAACTTATATCCCATTGAGGAGAGAAAAGGATAGGTACCTCTGAGGTCCGAGTATTTGAATCTCAAGGAGGAACATAGAGTTACTAAACGCTCTGGAGGAAGACTTGTGCAAGGAGTGTACTAGAAAAACACTCAGATGAAGTGTTGAGAGACAACCATATGAAGGCTAATCGAAGCACAAGGAGAATGCGCAGAGTGAACTTGTTTCAAATTCCAAAGCTCATGAGGTCAAGCACAAAGTATTCCAATAAAAGTACCAGAAGTCTTCTAAGGAAGCAGAGGGTCGAGTCCCTTATAACTGAGTAAGTCTTAGAAGATCAGGATAGATAACACGAGTAGTGTGTAGGAGTGGACTTATTCCAAGTCCCAAATCTCAGGAGGGGTAGCATTTTCAAAATGTAGACGAGACCCAAGGTCATAGTTCTCACAGAGGAATCAAAGGTCGAGGCCCGTGAATGTTGGAAATCTTCCAAGTCGGGAAGAAATTGAAATATCAGGAGGAGGAGCATCGACATCCATTAGATTAGTTGTAGGGGAGAATATCTGGACCATTGAATCTCATGTCCAGACATACAGGAGAGCGCACAAGAGAAAAATATCTGATTCGTCGGACCTAGAAGCATGTGGACCAACAACCATTATATCTAGAGGAAGTGCACAAGGTTTATCCCTTTATAGTGCATAAGAGGAGATATGACTTGAAAATTCGTAAAGTCTTGAAGTCATCGGGGTCGTCCATTGTCAGAGGATAGGTGGCAATAGATCAACATTTTGCTGACTCGTGACTCAAAGGAGTCAAAGGTTGAGTCATGAGAATTCATGAAATGCGAAATCATGATTTGATCTGAGCCATTATATCCAGAGGAACGTGAACTGTCGGATTTGGGGCATTCCAAAACATCAATATTTCGGGAGTCGGGAATGTGAAGGAGGCTGTGACTTGGAGGTCGTAAGTCGTGAAATTGTGACATCATCAAAATCGTCCATTGGAAGGGATGCGTGGCGAGAGATCATCATTTCACTGAATCGCAGGAGGGAAAATTCAAAAGGGGAAATCGTGAGAATTCGCAAAATGCAAGCTCGTGAAAAGATCGCAGTCGTTGATCACGGAGAGATCTGGACCATTCATTGTCCAGGAAGAATTTCAACATTTCGGGGATCAGGAGAACAGAGGTGAAAATTATTTTGACCTCATGATATGTGAAACCCTGACGAGATCTGAGTCGTCAGATCATGGGGGGATCAAGACCGTCAGATTGGGAGCTTCGAAATATTGACATTTCAGGAGTCGCGAGAATGGAGGCGAATCGCATCAGGAATTCTCGATACGTGAAATCCTGATGCACTTGAGAGTTGGGCCTCGGAGCATGGTGAATGGTCACATGGACAGAGGCCAAGGGAAGAGCTAAGGAATGTTAGTCTCTTTTTGGAGTTCGGGAGTCGGGGAGTTAGGGTTGGCTCACTCACAAAGTCTCGACACATGAAATCACGACACACTTTTTGTGTAGGCAAGCGGTCACAGCGCGTGGTCGTATGGAGGTGAGGCTTGCACTTGGTGCTTTTTCATGCAGGGAAAGTTTCATAAAAGGACAAGTGTATTTGTTTGTAATATTCTAGCAGGGAATCAAAGAGATACTTCAACTTGATAGATTGAGGAACGATCCTTGATCGGGAGGTCAGCAGACCCTACTGAGGCAGAAGTAGGGGGTCTGCATTAGGAGGGGGGTCATAAAATATGTGAGGTTGACACATTATGCGGGGACAACATAGTGAAAAACTCTTTCCTAGACCCCACCCCCATCGTTAAAGGAAAAAAGGTCAGCGGGGGGGGAGGGGTGGTGCTGGGGTCTGGAAAGAACTTGTTGACCATTGATCTGAGTGCTTCTTAATCCTCCACTGAGATCAGCATGAGACTTACATGCTACAAGACAAAATGTATTGTATCTTAGAAAACTTAGGATAAAAGTATGTGATGGGTGGCGCTAAGCTTACCCTTTTCCCTTTTACACCATTATTTCATATTTTTATGCCAATTTTAACCCAATCTAATCAATCAAAGGGAATTTCAACTGTGCTAACCCTGCTGATGTTTCCTTTCCCCTTCTTCTTTTGGGAAAATATTTGGAGGATGGAATATATTTTACCACATAACATCACTGACAGAAGAAAATCTCAATCACTATTTGATCCTATGAAATATAGCGTTATAATAGTGGCTCCACTTGGGGATTGTTCTCTCCTTGTGAGGTACCAAGAACACTGTAGGCTAGTGGCCTGTTCCACTGGGCTGATCAAAAAAACCTGTAACTTGCTCTGTCATGGAGATGAAATATGAAACTAAAAAACACAGGCTATAAACCTGACTTGAAACGTGAAACTACAATTGAAATTCACACTAAAAACTTAATTGAAAAAATTTCCCGAAAACATTATTTCCAAGACAAGCTTATTCACACACTGAGAATATGACTACTGAATAGATGCTTACCTAGTAATCTTATTTATGTACAATCCTAGTTTAACCTTCTGAAATTCTTCTTAATTAGGTAATGACAAAATTCCAATGAAGCCAATCCAGTAGTTGATCCACTAACTCCGCCCTTTCATTGTTTCTAACAATCATGAGAACCAACTCTATTAATGGTCCTTGAAACTGGTTGTCATCCTGACTTTTATAACAGAGAGCTTTGAAACCATGAGGAACAAAAGAGGCACTGGAAATTAAATGGAATCTTGAAATGAATATATCTTCCATATAGATAGCTATGGGATCATGATAAACATGACCTATTGATTGGTATTCAAAGAATTCAACAAATTCAAGGTCATCATTGGGTATTTTACATATGCTATCTACATCATCATACAATTATGATTTAAATGCAAATTTTTAGAAGAGTTTTGTACCAAAAGTCCTGTTGAACCAGACCATGAAACTGATTGTCCAATTATGTCTAGATCATAACTGCTTTTAAACCCATAAATGGAAAATGAACCATGACTTTGACAACACAAGTCATCCAACACATGAACTATTGGATCCTATATAAATTGAGATGACTGTTGCATTGGTTCCAATGAAACTTCTTTATTTTATGTGCATTTATCCTTCAACACCTGCTCAATAGTATTCCTCAAAAATTGAAATGAATTGAAGGTTAATGGTATAGAGTTATAATTCACTAATTCATCTTCTGTTTGAAGATCGATGTAACTTAGGGGTTGTGAATTTGGATCAAGAACAAATTCTATGTCATTAATGACATCTCCCACTGATTCTTCAGAACATTCTCCATCCCTACTATTGACAATTGGCTTATGATTTTCTCTCAGAATTTGAAATGAAGAGAAACATAAGGGTAAAGACTTTCCACTTACTCTGAGATTTTATGCATTTTTCACATTGTTGTCATACTTTCTATGCATAGGTTGACTATCATATTTGAGTTGCAATTGATATTCTTCCTTCCAACAATATGTTGCTGATGGTTTTGAATAATTCACCTTGGTGTAATCCTCATCATATTTATCATACTTGGGTAGATCATCCATGAAATAAATGTCATCAAACATACACATCATATCATCCGATTTCCCTTCTACAAGTTGAGTTGGAGTTTCATCTTTGACTATGTTGTGAATTGAATACATGAAATAATCATTTTCCAATCCATGATACCAAGGGTGAGCTACAAAGTGTTTGGGAACAATGACCCTTTCTTTCTCGGTAACCAATGGAACGAGATTCCCTTGAAAAACAAGTTCATTTCCCATGATGAATTTCTGCATCATTTCTTTCATTGTGTTTGCCAAATTTTCTAGCTTCAGGTCTGAAGATGTCATATGCTTCTTTTGTATGTTCTTTCTTTCTTCTGCCTTCAACCTTGATATTTTGATCAACAAATTAGCTTGCACACTAATTGCACTATCCTTCATCTCCTTGAGTGTAGTAGTGTTCCTTTATCTCAACTGAAATTCCATATATGAATCAAAGGCATCCACGTAGTTTAAGAGAGCTAAACCATGAGGAGGTTTTATATTAGCAGACATTGAATTGTAAACTTGATTGAACCTGGCTGAAAAATGTTGCACTATCTCTCCTGGTTGTCTTTTCAAATGATAATATTCTTCTAAAAATGGAAAAATATTTCTCTTGATCTCTTGTGTACCAAGGAATACTTCTACAAACTGATGAAAATTGGATATGCTTGGATCTAAATTTTTTTTAAACCATTCCTTAGATCTATCTTGCAAATATAGAACAAAAAGTCGGATGAAGACATCATCTTATTCCACCTCAAACAGATCAAGAAAATTATCAAAACCATGAATGTGTTTGTCAGCAGTGATGTTACCATATTATCCATCAAACCTGGGAAGGTATTTGTAGTAATTGAAAGGGAAATCATGGAGTATAGGTAGTAAGATAAGAGGCTTGTATCTATCTAGAATATTTATAGGTTTAGGAGTATGTACAGGGGATGTAAAACTAGGGTTGATCTCTTGAGGCTCCTCAGGTTGAATTTTATCAACATGAGTTTCAACAATATGGTCTTGGCCAGGTTCACAAAAAGGGAAGAAATAATTAAAAATAAAACCTATTATGTCTTGGATAAAATTCAAGCTTCCTTACTTGATATTTTTAAATTGTCTTGTCATGTTTCAGGTTCTTCCTCCAGTGGAGTCTTTGAAACTGATTGGAGTTGACTGGAGTCACCAGGTGGATGATTCATCCTTATTGTGTTTGATCACTATCCACCATTAGCAATCAGATCTGGAACTTGATATGATTTTTCGAGGAAGGTGCCCAATATGGTCGCCACTATGTTAGCGCTCTGGAATTTCTCAGGCTAAAGAAGAAATGGGTAGAGGTAACCAAAAAACCAATTTGGAATCAAGGATATAGCCCTCCAAGACTCATAGAGGGATCTCTCTATATGATTTATCTTTGTTTGGATTGAATGTTAGGCTAGTTATAAGAATACAAGGTTGTTTGCTTGTTTTGAATTGTTTGGCTGGAACAACAAGGTAAAAACCATTGGGAAAAGGAGTCATGGTTAAGAATGGATCAAAATCAGGTCACAATAGGCTAATATTACAAGGAAAATTAGAAAAATTCAATGGATATTCAAGATTTAATGCATGGCAAAGATGGAACAGATTAAGAAATCTAATTAAAAATAGAACAACTAAGAATTTTGAGTTTAAGCTACAGTGGAAAAACACATAAATTATTCTAAGCAAGTGACAAAGGGTACATTTAAATCAATTCTATCCTTTTGTCTCCTTAAAATAATTCAGAAGGTGGAAAACAATTTTGATGAGAGAAAGAACAAATTAACAGAGAAAATAAACTCCACCAATGGAATTCACCACAAGAATCCTACAATGGTCACACTGTATTACTAGAAATATGATCCATGGATGCTCCGTGAGCTATTTTACAAAATTAGTTCCATCCTTCAAAAAGGTCTCAACTAATCAACCAACCCATAATACTTTGAAATCATAAGTATTTATAAATTACTTACAATGAACTCTGTCATTAATGAGCATGATCAAATTTAGGAAAATCTAAACTAATTAGATTTCGAATTAGAAAAATACAGAGATTATGCAGATCTACTTAGATTTCTGGTGTTTTGTTTGATTTACTAAAATATACTTTAGATGCAATCATTATGACGCAAACTACCAGGTGGCTCAAATGTTGGTGCTTATAGATTAATTCTATTTGGATCCTGGATCTGCCTACGGGTATTTATTAGTGATTGTTTATCAAATTGCTTGGATTCTCAAATGTCCACATTTCACCTGAAGTAAAAATGAGTCTTTTTGAAACATCTACAATTAATCATAAACCAAAAGGAACCTTGCCACTCAGAACAATTATTATGATATGTGGAACCCTGAGTTCAGGCCTTTGGGCTTCGGGAAAATATGAGTCAATAGAAATTCTATTACCCGAAGGATGAAATACGAAGTGGAAAAATGACCAAGATGTAACTGTGACCACTAATATATTGGAGCATGACTAACCCTTGCACAGGTTCCAAGATCCGAAGTACTCGAATGAAATTGATCAACATTTGATATGGATGGTCCAATGATGTTTGAAACTTGAGATATTTTACCTTTTGACTACCATGAAGTCTTTTTAGTGGGATCGTTATAGAGTAGTTGTCAGTTTAACGGTCATGGAAAAGTGTGATTGGATATGAATAAGATGATGTGGAGTATGGTGGTCGAGTGAGGTGGGTGGTATTGGGTAAGCGATTAGTCAGGATTCTGGAAGGGGGGTAGGTGGTAAGTGGAATTGAGTGAGGGGGGGGATCCAAAAATATGTGAGGTTGACACATTATGTAGGGCCTATGCTGGGAAAACCTCTTTCCCGGACCCCCCCACCACCATTAAAGGAATAAAGGTCGGGGGAGGGGGGGGGGGTTCGAAAAGAACTTGTCGGTCATTGATCTGAGCACTTCTTGATCCATCACTGAGATTAGCGTGAGACTTACACACTACAAGATAAAATGTCTTGTTGCTTAGTAGACATAGGATAAAAGTATATGATAGGTAGCGCTAAGCTTACCCTTTTCCATTTTACACCATTATTTCATATTTTTATGCCAATTTTAACCCAATCTAATCAATCAAAGGGCATTTCAATTGTGTTGACTCTACTGATTTTTCCTTTCCCCTTATTCCTTTGGGAAAATATTTGCAGGATGGAATATATTTTACAACACAACATCACTGACAGAATAAAATCTCAATCACTATATGATCCTATGAAATATAGGGTTATAACAAAGAACATAAAAGGACACATCATAAACATCATACAAAAATCATAACATGAACACTTATCTTTTATGAAATCACCAATTGAATGTAGACATTAGATGTTCCACCCAACCATAGACACCATTGTTATATCTCTCTCAATAATATGTCAACCCTGAGCTAAGGCTACGATTGCACCAACACAAAGAGTACCTAGGAAAACTAGTTCTCACAATCAATATAGATAAGTGTTTAGATCAAGGTGCCAAACTCTAGTAGAAATTCCAATCATAAAATTTCATTCCTCTCAACCTATACAACCCAAGGAAGTGTACCATGTTATATGCACCACAATCCAATAGACTATCCCACTTCCCTCCTACGTCTACAACACAAGTCAAATAGGAAGTCTCAAAACGCTGGCTCCAGGAACTTCATCTGCACCAATGGAGTCTCTAGGAACCCTCCTGGTATCCCACAATGGGAAATCCTACCCACTTATTCCCCCATCCAACGATCCAATCTTCCCTAGGGAAACCCAAGGAGAATTGGAAACATAACTCCCCCTAGGATTTGTAAGGTTTACCAAGATATAGGGTCTTAGTGGCTTTCCAGGTTCACACCGAACTCCATTCTCTATAAATGTACTGAGATTCATCCCCTTTCCATTAGAAAATAAGATTTATATATGCATGTCACCCTTTTAACAAGTGGCACTCAAAGAACTACTCTCCAAACACTTGGGAACTTACTTGGGAATTCGTCCCATGACTTTGGAAACTTAGGATAAAGTACATAAAGTTACAACTTTATGATTATATCATGCCTTTATGACTTAGTTAATACAACATACCTTTATGAACTTGGCATATATCCCCATAAAGTGAATTTAGGTTAATATAAGGTTATGACTTCAGCTTAGCAAACATTTCTTGGTTTATTCCCCTCACCTTTCTCTTTTGTGGAGTCATATCCCCTCATTCTCTTTTTTTCCAACTTGGTATGAAACCATGATGTATTTTACTAATGACATTTTATGTACAATTACATATCTAGGCTCTTTGGCACAAAAAAATTACATGCACTATGACCCAAACTAGACCATCCTTGAAATCAACTTAATTAGTAGTGAATGAACGTAACATGTCTATCGACTCTATGAAAGAGTCGATTGATTAGTCAACCCAATCAATTGTTAGGTTGACTTGACCAAGGTAACATTGAATTCGACATACTGACTCACCAACTTATATAACATGTGTACATATACAATTTACAACTTGGGGGTGAAATTGGAGTATAAAATTTCATCCTATGCAGGTCTCCTACTCTTGACATTCAATGTATCATTGTGAGATATTCAGTTTCATCTCCAATGTCCTTTTTTATAGTGACATTTTTCTCTCTTTTCGAGAGGTTTTTTTTCATATGAGTTTTTGTAATGTACCAAGCTCCATGCTGAGCGACTTTACTACCATTCCGACTTCGTAACATGTTGTAATTTTTAAGCTTTAATTCAATTAGGCTCACATTTCCATAAATAACATCTCTTATAAAAATATGTTCTTTATCTAGTTACATAAGTGATGCAGGAGCATCTACACATCCTCAAGCGAGCCAGCGCGCACGGAGAGAGAACACACAGCTGGACAGTGCCAGCGCGCACATTTTGAAATGCTTGGAAATTGGTGCGCCGTCGTTTGGACGAGGCATTCAAAACCAAG
>ML790447.1:232206-248263 GCA_009831015.1 Picea engelmannii | reverse complement strand
GAATATATGTTATGTTACATTCAACTGTATTCTAAACGCAATTGTATTATGTACACAAATAATATTGTTGATTGTTATTGTAGTTAATTGCTGATAAAATTATTATCTTTGGTAAAAATTATCTTAGCAGTCGATGTAAAAATTATGCCATTGATGAATATGTATATCTTCTAATTTCGCTAACGAAGTGGAATTAGTTAATATGTTACAATTGATGGATTCAATTACTGTTTTTTTTTAAATGTGTTCATTTATTTTCAATATTGACTTTGTATAAATTAATTAGGTTCTGTCTCTCCTCTGTATTACCATACAAAATGATTTATAATGATTATACACTCACGAAGGTAGTCAATACAGGCTTATTTTAAATCTTTTTATTTCTAGAATTATATACACTTACTAATATTAATATTAGTGAAATATTGAAATATTAATTTTAGATTATTAATAAATAAGCATTACAATGGAAGGGTTATCAAATAACAATATCAAACAATTAAATAATTAATTGAGAGAATTCTTAATACTATTGAACCTTAGCATACGCAGTCCCTTAAAATTAGTGAATTGCTTGGGTTAGAACTCTATGATTTTTAAATGGCTCTCATAATCTGTACTATGAGAGAGTTTATTAATTTATCGTTCCATATAAATGATGTATTGAAGCATATATAAATATTAATAATTGGTCTATTAATAGTTGAAAACAAACATTAATCATAATATAAATATTCAATTTTATAATTTCTATAATTATTATAATGATCTCTCTACTCTTTGTTTAATGCTTACTTTATTGATAGTAGTATGGAAGGATGTTATAGATTTTGTTCAGTTTTTTATTGTTGTTATTAGGTTATTTCCAAATTTCATGAGCATTCAATGCATTTCCAAAACAACAGTATAAAGATGATCATTGAAAGAAACACAATCACAAGGTACACAACATTTTATCCTGGGAAACCCTCATGGGGAAGAAAACCCAACAAAAATTCTTTAATAATAGATTGCCAATAAGACTAAGACCAAAACACCAAACATAGACCAAGACCAAGCATGCGCCTCTCTTCTCCTTCGTCAGATTTCTTCCTGCAACTACAATTTCCTTCAAGATATGGGCACTAGATGAGTGAGCGAGTGTGTGCAAATGAGACACCATCCTCACATATAAATACAAGTTGAGGTGGCGCTAGGGTTGTGTATCTCCACTTGGTGGAGCTGACTTCTCCTAGAAGTGGTTAAAACCACTTTATAATTACCAGGGATCGACTTTACAAATACCACCATAGAAATACAGTTTGACCAATACACAAAAGAGGATTTGATCTTATACAAGAACTGACTTGATCAATCAGTAAAAGGGGATTTTATCTATACAATAATAACTCAAATATAATTAGAATATTCTTCGAAGTTACAATATTTTAACACTCCCCCTTAATGAGAAGGGTATTCTACTAATATGACTCAACACAACATCATCAAGACAAGGAGAGGGAAACATCATCATAAACATATGGAACACTGGCTGACACATCTATAAATCATCAGAATTTTTTCTCATCATCAATATCATCATCGTTTACATCATGGAGATGGAGTAACATCATCATCATGAAGCTGGAACAAGAACATAATCAACAACACGAAGCTGGAACAACAACATCATCAACAACACAAAGTTGGAACAACATCATCAACAACACAAAGTTGTAACACCATCATCAACAACACCACGAAGCTGGAACAACATCATCATCAACATGTGGCAACAGAATGAGGTAGGTGCATAAACAACATTTGTGGTACTCTGATAGACCGTCCTTACCGGACCTTCGGGACCTACCCAAGAATCATAAGATTTACTAGGATATAAACTCCTAACAAGCTACCATGTGGTACTCTGATAAACCATCCTTATTGGACCTTCGAGATCTGTCCAGGAATCATAAGATTCCATAGGATATAAAATCCTAACTAAGCTATGACAACTGACCACAACTGACATATACATGCATAGGTACTCTGACAGACCATCGTTACCAGACCTTCGATATCTTCCCATGGATGATCAATCCCCTAGGATATAAAATCCTAACGTAGTTACCTGTTGTTGTTCATGATAACATAGTATCATCAGCATCACTCCCCCTTTCAGACAATACCAAGATTGTCTCTGAAATACTCAAACTTCACACAAGATAGAGGCTTAGTCAACACATCTGCAACCTACTCATTTATGCCAACATATTGGAGCTTTACAACTCCCCTCTGCACCATATCACTAATCTGGTGGTATCAGATCTCTATGTGCTTTGAATTATCATGGAACACTGGGTTCTCTGTCATATTTATATAGCTCTGGTTATCACATAGAATCACAGGGGCTTCCATCTCCAGATCGAAAAATCCTATCAACAAATTCTGAAGCCATAGGCTTCACAACTGGCGAAACATGCTGCAATGTACTTCGCTTTTGTCGTGCTGAGAGAATTACTGGATTTCTTCCTATTTTGCCATGAAGTCATGGATGATCCCAAATTGAAACAACATCCTAAAGTGTTATTTCTATTTGAAGCACTTCCAACCCAATCTAAATAAATATAACCATACAGTTTGAAGTCATGATCTCTAGTATAATAGAGACAATAATCAAACGTACCCTTAAGGTATATCATCACATGATTTGCAACTACAAGGTGAACACATTTGGGCTCCGCCAGATACTAACTCAAGGTGTTCAAAAGAAAGCATATATCTGGCCTGGTATTCGTCAGATGCATCAACGATCCAATAATATGTCTGTATAGAGTAGCATCAACCAACTCTGATGAAGTATAAACCATGAGCTTCCATGGGTGTGTCCATGGCTTTACATTCCAACATGTTAAATATATTTAGTATTTCAACTGCATACTTCCCTTGGTTAAGGAAGATCTTCTCTGGGCTCTACCAAACTTCAATACCTAAAAAATAATGCATCGGACCTAGGTATTTCATCTCAAATTCTGCAACGAGCTTCTTCTTGCAATCTGTGATGATATTTTCTTCTCCCGTCAAGAATAAATCATCCACATATAGTAGCAATATAATTGTCTCATCATTCATAACCTTGAAGTAAAGGTTAGTGTCAAATTTACTCTTGTTAAAGCCCAATATTGTCAGGAAACTATCAATTCTACCATACCAAGCTCTAGGTGCTTGCTTCAACTTGTACAGAGATTTCTTCAACTTGCATACATGAGTCTTTCTATATTCAACTTCAAACCCTTGTGTTTTTTCTATATACACTTCTTCTTCAATAACACCATTTAAGAAAGCTGTTTTCACATCCATCTGGTGCAACTTCCACTTCATTTTGGTTGCAAGAGATATGATGGTTCTAATAGAAGTGTATCTAGCTACAGGAGAAAATGTTTCTTCATAGTCAATACCTTTCTTTTGAGAAAATCCATGAGCCACAAATCTTGCCTTATGTTTTTCAATACTTCTATCTGTTGCATGTTTTATTTTGTATATCCCCTTAGAAGATACCACATCTTTGTTCTTTGGTTTGGGAACTACTTTCCATACATCATTCTTCATAATGGACTAGTATTCTTCTATCATAGCATCCATCCATTCTTTCTTCTGAATGGATTATTCAAAGAAAGTGGGGTCCTTCTCTACAAGATCACGCATCAAGGCCATATAGGTGGATAATGGCTTAGGCTTCTTGATTTGTCTCATGGTTCCTTCTGTGGCACCATACTTTTCTGCATCTTGAATGAGTTCTCTAGCCCAAGCTATCTTTCTCTTGTGATAGATATTCATATGGGGAGGTTCTTGAGATTCTATCATATCATGATCTTATGGAATCTCTTCATCAGGGGTAACTGCAACTTCCTTTATGGGTTCTGCAACTCTGGGAGCTACATTTTCTTCTTCATATACTTATTCAAGATGACATTTTCTTGATCTCTTAAGTGATGCATATTCATCAAAGGTTACATCTCTATTGATCTCAATATGATGGTATCCTGGTATGTAGATTATGAAGGCCTTAGAGACCTCACAATATCCAACAAATATTCCCTTCTTTTCTGAAGGATCCAACTTAGTTCTCTTTTATTTTGGAATGTGTACAAACACTGGACAACCAAATATTTTGAGATGGCTTACTTCTGGATTCTTTTCGATGAACTTTTCTTTAGGGGTTTTGAATCCAAGTACACTATGGGATAATTTGTTCTAGACATATATTGTCATTCTCGTTGCTTCAGCCCACAAGTGCATTGGAATATCTTGATCATGAATCATAGTCTTTATTGCTTCCATAATCGTTCTATTCTTTCTTTCTACTACACCATTTTGTTGAGTATTATAGGGAGTGGTGAGCTCCCTCTTAATCCTGACATCTCTGCAAAAGTTTCCAAATTATTTGAAGTGTACTCTCCTCCATTTTATGACCTGAGTGTCTTGATTTTTCTTTCGAAGAGGTTTTCTACCAAGGTTTTGAATTCCTTGAACTTTCCAAGTACTTCATATTTTGATTTCAAGAATTAAACCCAATTCTTATGAGAGTAATCATCAATAAAAGATACATAGTATACATACCCGCTTAGTGAGGTTGATGGCATTGGACCGCATACATCTGAGTGGACAAGTTCCAAAATTCCTTCCGCTTCACTGCCCCTCTTTGGAAAATGATTCTTTGTGTTCTTTCCTTGTGCACATCCCTTGTATACACCTTCATGTTCAACCTTTAGTTCTAGTAAACCTGTAACTACCCTGCTCACATATCATAAGTCTTTGTAGTTGATGTGAGCTAGCATTCTATGCCATAGTTCACAAGGAATTTCAGTAAAGTGAGTCAAGGGTACATCTAAGTGACCCTTTAACTTGTACAAACCACCTTCTTCTATTCCAACAACAACTGCATCTTCTATAGTTTTTTCTTTATATGACATAAGAACTTCACCATCTACGAATAGCAACCATGAAACCTTTCTTATATAGAGATAAAATAGAAAGTAAGATATTTTTCAAACCGGGTACATAGAGTACATCCTTCATTCTCATCGAAGTTCCCGAATCAAGTTTGTAGGTGGCTTCTCCCATTCCTTTGATTGGGTACTGATAATCATCTCCAAGTGAAACTTTTTGGGGGGATTCCTTTTCTATAAGGATGGAGAGAGTGTTATTATGACCTGTCATGTTCTTAGAGGCACCGCTATCTACGAGCCAAGTGTTCTCTCCAGGTGTCATAGATCCCAAGAGAGCGAAAAAAAAAAAAAAACATATTCTTCAATATCTTCTTTAGCTAAGTTCTTGGGTGGCTCATCATCTTCCGTTGTATGGGAATGATGTCTTTTTTTATTTCTCCTCTTGTATTCTTCCCTTATGGGAGGAAAATTCTTAACAATGTGTCCCATCTTATCACAATGATAACATTGGTAGGAGGAGAAATCTTTTCCCTTTCTTTGACCCTTATGATATTTATAGAATCTCTTTGGAGAGTGAGACTCTGTATGAAAGTGAGTATCCTTTTGAAAATGAGACTTTCCCTATCCACCCTCAGCATGAGCAGCTAGGGCTTGACATTCATCTCTTAATATAATGACTTCTCAATTAGCCACTCTTGCTTCTTCTTGAACACATTCTTCCCATAAACTGTCAAATTGGAGTTTCTCTTTTCTTGCAAAAATAGTTTGTATGAAGGCATCCCAAGGTCTTGTGAGACCATTAAGAGCTGTCATAATGAGTTCATCTTCATCCAATTTGTCTCTAATTTCTTCTAATTGTTCCTTGAATTGAGAAACCCTAGAGAAATAGTCTTGAATTGTTTCTCCTTTTTTCATTCTTGTATTCTTGAGTTAGGTTCTCAAGTTCATCTTCTGGTTGATGTTCCTTCCTTCATACATTCTGGTTAGGGCATCAAACATATATTTTGGAGTATTCTTATAAGATACTTGAGGGATCAAGTGGTATTTAATGGAATCTTCAATTATTCTTTTAGCCTTAATCATATCCTTCTTGTACTTCTCTTTGGATGCATTTTCTTCAGGATATAGTACATTTTATTTTATGAATTTTGCAAGATAATTCTCTTCAAGAATGAATCCAATTCTATAATTACAGGCACGGAAATTTTCCACACCTTCTAACTTGTTAAAAAGCTTGGTGCTTGCAAACATCTTGACCTGGAGCTAAGAAAATGACCAGAAAATGAAAGTGCTCAGAAAATGAAACTTAACTTACCAAGAGATTTGTTGGGCTAAGGAGAGTTTGCTGGAGCAGACCGTTTCAAAAAATTCCAAGTTTTACCTTTTGAAACTCGATCTACGCAATTTTGAACTGGTACTTCTGGTACTAGTTCCAGTTTCTTGGTTTTATGGTACCATTCAAAAATAGGTTTTGATTTTTTGAATAATATATCCACTGAAAAATATCGCTCAAGCTGCCAAAAGATGCGCTAGGGAAAGGCACACTTCCCAAGGTGGTCTTTGGTAAAAAAACATCTTCAGTAAGAAGCCCTAATTTTCTTGTACGACAACATAAACGTAAAGATACCCAGTGAAATATGCTCTATTCATTCAAGCTCTGATACAATGTTAAGTTTTTTACTGTTGTTATCAGGTTATTTCCAAATTTCATGAGCATTCAATCCATTTCCAAAACAACAGTATAAAAATGATCACTGAAAGAAACACAATCTCAAGGTACGCAACATTTTATCCTGGGAAACCCTCATGGGGAAGAATACCTTGCAAAAATTCCTCAATAATAGATTGCCAATACAATGCCAAGATTAATACCAAACACCAAAGATATACCAAGACTAAGTATGTGCCTCTTTTCTCCTTCGTCAGACTTCTTCCTGCAACTAGAACTGCCTTCAAGATATGTGCACTAGATGAGTGAGTGAGTGTATGAAAATGAGACACCATACTCACATATAAATACAAGTTGAGGTGGCACTAGGGTTGTGTCTCTTCACTTGGTGGAGCCTAATTCTCCTAGAAGTGGTTAAAACCACTTTATAATTACTAAGGGGTGACTTTACAAATACCACCATACAAATACAGTTTGACCAATCCACAAAAGGGGATTTGATATTATACAAGACCCGACTTGATCAATCCGCAAAAGGGGATTCAATCTATACAACAATAACTCAAATATAATTAGAATGTTCTTTGAAGTTACAATATTTCAACAGATTTAGATGTACTATAACTTGACAAGGGTTATGTTATGAAGATTTTTGACCAGTTTTTCGAAACTGATTTTTATCTAATTGTTGGACTTAGGCGATCACTACTTATTTAACGATGTTATTGTGATAATGAATTTTACTAATGCTTATATAACAAGAGATAATTATGGTATAATTGCATTATATATTAAATTTAAATAAATATATCATTAAGTCTTGCGCCTTCATTTTAAATAAAAATGTGCATGTTGAGAAATCTTGGATAAGTAGATAGATGAATTACATACCTTCTTATTACTCCGGATATATTCTTGTAGATATTGATAAACCATAATGATTCTTGACAAATAGATTGACCTTAGGACTATTTACTTATTTACATCTTTATTGTTGCATAATTCACTTCAATTGTAAGTGTGCATTGTGTAATTGGTGTTTGACGTATTACCTTATTTTTATGTTAAACTATTAAATATCAATTATTGTTTTGCAAGTTATTCTATGATCAAAGAAAATTTGAACGAAATTTTCCTTGCGCATTTATTTTTCCTTGATGTCAAAGAGAAGAGGGTTTTTACATATGGTATAAGAGCAGGTTCCACTCTACGACACCAGACCCATTACGACTTCCAATGCTTATGTTAATTAAATATGTGATACTATTATAATTCGAATTTGTTTCATGGAAGGTATCATGGTTAGAGGATGAAGAATGAGTAGACGTTGAGTTGCAAGAGGAAGATGAATTCCTTCTCCAAGTACATCAACACCCGAGGGATCTACTCCACAGGGAGAAGGAAAAACTACTAAACAAGAACAAGTTGCAGTGGACGACGTCATGGGAATGATGAGGTCCTTTCAGAGGATGTTTGAGGTGTTGATAAATCACCTTGATTGCGATGAGGGAAGGGATTTTGTTCCCAATGAGGGATCACAATGCCCTCCTGTAGTGAATGGTAGTGTTCATAGATAACTCGAGAAGGTAAAATTTCCTGAGTTCTTGGGTTCTATGGACAGTTTAGCCGTTGAAACCTGGTTGGAGAATTTGGCAATGTTCTTTGCATTGAACAATTATACCTCAAACATGAAGGTCTGCATGGTGGTATTTCAACTAAAAGGGAGTGTGCTTCTTTGGTGGAAGATAATCTTACCACAACTGAACATGGTCGTTGAATACGTTTCATGGGAATTGTTCGAGGAATGATTTCTAGAGAGGTACTTATCTGATGAATGCATTGAGTGCTAGCTAATGAATTCAATGCTTTATGATAGGGTAGTCGTATAGTATTGGAGTATGAGGTGAGGTTCATAGAATTGCTCAGATGTGATCCACATCTGAACACTAAGAAATGGAAGGTTAATAAGTTTGTTTTTGGACTCAAATTCAACATTCGTGCTAAGGTGGGGATCTTGATGCCTCAGACTTTGCACGATGCAGTGCAGAAAGCCTTCATTGTTGAAGAAGAGTTGAATAGTGGGGGTTAAGGTAGGACTCATTCCAGGAAGACAGGTCAGACACCACAACAACAAAAACCTGTTAGGAATACATATGGGCATCGTGATACACCTAGAGGACCTGTATTTTCTACACCACGTAGATTGACTACTGGTCGGAGGACTATGTATAGAGCACCACCACAACAACAACAATGTTTTCCTCAGAGACACCAACAATCTAGATATTTTTCCCAGAATCGATTGAGGCCTCGGAACCCTAGACCAACAGATTATTCCTCTAGGACTAGGAGCACCGGCCCAAAGAATATATTTTGGAATTGTGGAGAGACACACTATAAGAAATATTATCCTATTGAGAAGCCAAGATTTGTTGGATCAACAGGACATAAAATAGTGGGATATTTGGGCAAGGCCCATAGGATTCATGCAACAGCTAATAACCGCCAAGCCGAGCATCAGTCTATAGTGCTCAAGACTTTAGGTATGATAGATGATCAACATTTTAATGTTTTGATTGATCCAGAAGCTACTGAGAGTTTTATATCTAGTGTTGCGCTTAAAAGAATTAAGGTGAAGGCAGTCAACGAATATGAGTTTATATATGTGGAAATGGCATCTGGTGCCAAGCAAAAGGTTGGAGGAAAAATTTAAGTATTGTAAGATTAACTTGGGTGATTTCGTCACAAGTGTAAACATGTATGTCACAATCTTGGGATCTTACGACATTGTGATTGGAATGTATTGATTAGAATTGCACGGCGTGATACTTAACTGTAAGATGAAACAATTAAGTTTGATTGATGATTTGTGACAGAGTAGAGTAATTGTGGGAATAAACTAAGGAGTGTTGTTGATATTTATTTATTCCCTACAATTACAGAAAAACATGTGCAAATGATGTAAGTTGTACATTATTTTAGTGCTTAATGAAAAAGGTGATGCAAAAGGATTGGGATAATTTCAAGTATTATCGAAGTTTGTCTATGTTTTTTTCTGAAGAGATACTAAGTTTACCACCAGAAAGAGAATTGGAGTTTACCATAGATTTAAAACTTGTAACATAACCAATTGAAAGAACACCATATCAGATGTCGACACCTGAATTTCAAGAGTTAAATATGCAATTGAAGGAGTTATTAGACTTGGGACTTATATGCCCAAGTGTATCACTATGGGGTGCACCAATAATTTTTGTAAGAAAAAGGATGGATCATGCAGTCTTTGCATTGACTATCGCCACGTAAACAAAGCCACAATAAATAATCAATACCCATTGCTGAGAATTGATGATTTATTTGATCAAATGAAGGGAGGGATAATATTTGCAAATATTGATTTGAGTTCAAGATATCATCAGTTTCGAATTAAAGAGGAAGATATTCCTAAAGCAACATTTAAAACAAGATTCAGACATTATGAATTTACAGTGTTACCATTTGGATTGACAAATGCCCTTGACGTATTCATGAGTTTAATGAATGGGGTATTCCGTGAATACTTGGAAAAGTTTGTACATGTATTTATTGATGACATACTAATTTACTCTCGGAGAAAAGAACACAACGAACATCTAAGATTAGTTTTGCAGTGTTTAAGAGAAAACAAGTTGTATGGAAAGTTGTTGAAATGTTCATTTTATTAGACAAAGATTCACTATTTGGGGCACATTATTTTTGGAGAACGTATCGTTGTGGATCCAACGAAGGTAGAGGCTATTATGGAATGGCCAGCATCGACGAACATGAAAGAAGTGCATAGTTTTATGGGATTAGCAGGTTACTATTGACACTTCTTCGAAGGTTTTTCAAAGATAGCAAACCCAATTACAGAATTACAAAAGAAGAACAAGAAATTTGTATGGACATAGAAATGCGTGGAAGCATTTCATAAGCTCAAGGAGTTATTAACGACAACACCGATACTAAAAGTTTTGGATACGGACAAAGAATTCTTGGTATGCACGGATGCATCCAAGAAAGGATTGATCAGAGTGTTAATGCAAGACGAATGAGTTATCACATATGTTTCAAGGAAGTTAAGAAGGCACAAAGGGAATTACGCTATGCACGACTTGGAATTGTTAACGATTGTTTATGACTTGAGAGTTTGGAGACATTACCTTATTGGATGAAAATTCAAGTTAAAAACTAATCATTTTGGATTGCAACACATATTTACTCAGAGTGACTTGAAAGCACGACAAAGGCATTGGTCGGAAATTTTAAGAGAATATGATTTTGAGATGATGTATATAAAAGGAACAATTAATAGAGTAGCAGATGCATTGAGTCGGAGACCTCGCATTCTCTCAGTGATACCACTAAAAATGAATCTTCGAGAACAAATTTTAGAGTTACAGATTGACAACGACTGGTACAAGGAAGTAAAAGACAATATCGGGAAAGATACCATGATGGTACCGAGGTATGAGGTTTATTATTTTGACAATGATGGACTACTAAGATATAATGGCAGAATTTATGTACCACCAAATGACGGAATGAGAAACTTAATTTTGAGCGAAGCTCATCGAACAATGTATATGGCTCATCCTGGAGTCACGAAGATGAAGGAATATCTTAAACCTTTATTATTTTGAAAGGGAATGAATACTGATATAGTAAATTATGTGGCGAGATGTCTTGAATGTTAACAAGTGAAGGCTGAACATAGACATCCAGCGGGTTTATTACAATGACATTTCATTCCTGAATCGAAATGGGAAGTCATTTCGATGGATTTTATTGTTGGATTGCCATTGACAACAATGAGACATGATTCTAATTTTGTAGTCTTCGACACTTTGATGAAAAGTGAGCATTTTATTCCAGTTCATATGACGTATCAGGCATCAGACATAGCTAGAATTTTTGTTAATGAAATTGTGATATTGCATATGTACCAAGAAGTATAATATCTAGTAGAGGATCGATATTCACTAGACGTTTGTGAACTAGTTTCCAAGAGGATTTGGAAACAAAAATGAATTTTAGTACAACATATCGCCCCGAAACAGATGGACAAATTGAAAGAATGAATCAAATTTTAGAGGATATGCTTCTAATGTATGTTATGGATCAGCAAAAATGATGGTAAGAATTTTTACCATTGGTATAATTTGCGTACAACAACAGTTATCAGAGTATCATAAAGATGACACTTTTTGAGTTTCTATACAGACGACTGTGTAGGACGCCTTTGAGTTGGGATACACTAGAGGATAGGTCCTTGGTGGGACCATAAGTGATACAAGAAATGGAATATCCGATGTAATCCACAAGGAAAAGGATTAAATAAGAGAAAGACCGACAAAAGAGTTATGCAAATGCACATCGTATAGACCACAGTTATGAGGTTGGTGATAAAATGTTTTTGAAGGGGAAGCCGCATAAAAGTTCGATTAAGTTTGGGAAGGGTGCTAAACTCTCTCCAAGGTTTGTGGGACCTTTCGAAGTTGTAGAAAATAAAGGACCTATGGCTTACTGACTAGCCTTACCTTATTCTTTGAGGTGTATGCACGATGTGTTTCATGTTTCAGTTTTACATCATTATCTTTCAGATCCTTCACATGTTATTGACATGAGTTCATTATAGGTATCAGACAAGGGTGCTCTCATAGTGGATCCAATCCTCATATTGGACCATCACACTCAACAACTACGATGTCGAATAGTTGATCAGGTCAAGGTCCAGTGGGATAGTTATAGTCCACATTCTGCGACTTGGGAGGACGCATATGAGATGCGTCAGTAGTTTCCTTATTTATTTTGATAGTTTGATATATAGATTAGTATCAACCATATTTATTGCTTTCATTGTTAGACTGTACACACTTTGGGACAAAGTTTAAAACAATAGGGGGTGTATGTAACATCCAGTTCCACTGATCACAATTAAACATTGAATTATTCTTTGAGGACACTTGCATGCAAGTGATCTCGTTAAACATGGTACATTATAATTATCAGTTTGATTTATATGTTAGATTATGATTGAGTACAAAAAAATGATATGTTAGTTATATTGAGGTATAACATTGACATGTATTATGATGAGGTTCCTAAGTGTGCAGGAAACATAACATGAATATGATGTTGATGGAATGGATAGACTTCCTTGGACTCCAAATTGAGTCAGGGAGTGGATTTTATTTTATTATGAGTACTTTGTTTATCATGCATGTGTTATATGATGATTCAATTATGTATTTTATGTATATGAGTTACTGATGTTATCTTTGTCAGTGGATGCAATAATTGTCACGTTTACTAATCCAAATCACATATGGAGTAAAGGGGTCATATATAGATACCAGAAGAATGAGGGAGAGGTGTGGCAGAGTCCCTGTCATAGCCTAGTAGCACTCTCGCCATGACCTAAACTGAAGGTTAACGAATACCTTGTTCAGAGAGGTTCATGATGTCGTGAGAGAAGAATGAGATATTCACTCAAGAGGATTTCGAAGGGGCATGCAATAAGGAAAATTCCTTATTCCTCAGTAATCCCTTAGTCTCACACAAGGTCGAACAATGGAGTATTAACTCCAAGCATCGAAAAACTTCCATACTAGTCAATGGGGAGTGACACCCTTGGAGCACGAAGGTGCGTCTTGAAGGGCATATTGCATGAATAAATTTTGAGTCAATAAAAATGTAGAAGAACTTAGGAAATAAATTGAATGCTAGATTTTTATTAGAGAATAGTATACAGATTTTATTTAAATTATAAACCAGAAGACATAATCAAAAGTCTAAGTATAGGTGTTGTGATTAAATAAAATTAAATTGGGTTAAAGGAATTTTAGACTAATAACTAAAGAAGAGAATACAAATAAGAATTTTGGGATGTGCATAATATGTGCATGAAATAAATAAAGAGGATTTTTAAATTAAAAGAAAATAAATCATGGGAGAATGGGAAGTAAACATGGAGTTAGAATCCTAAATCAATCTAGACTCAAAAGCCTAACTAGAAGTAGAATCATAATCAAACTCCAACTGTAAATTAGTTAAGGAACATAATAAAAGAGAATTTGGGGAACTAAGGGAAAACTAGGAGGAAATCTAGGAACTAATTGTGGGTGTGAGGGAAAATGATTAATTAATTAAATTAAAAATGGATTTAACATGTGCAACTTGAGGAGAGTGTGACATGTGTTGTGGGTGAATAATATTTAATTTAATTATTTAAAATTATCTAATTGTGCATGAGATGACATGTGTCAAAGTGATTTTTTCTATAAAATGAATGGCGAGGAAGAGAGAAGGTACCCTATTGTTGGATGAATGAAATGTTGCTAAAAGTTTTACTGACTAAGTTTACTTGTGAATAGTTGGGCATCAAACTTGAGTAAGACGTGGAAGCCTCACCTTGTGAGAGAAAGCTTGTGCTATTGATATTTGGTTTTCTGTGTGTGGCCCCTTTGAGGCTCATGGGGCTAAGGGGGGAGAAGAGTATCCCTAATGTTGGTCGGGAGGTATTGGTGAAGTCTTGTATTGGTAGGTGGGAGCAAGGAGGATGCACACAAGCTTCAAGTTGAAGAATATATTCAATTATTCACATTCATCGGTTATGGTATTGTATTTCTAGTTTCTTATTTGTAATAGAATATCAACTTTTTTGATTTGAATGCATGTAATGAAGACGATATTAGTTAATGTATGTTTTATTATCCTGGTATGTGTGTGTGTGTGTGTGTGTGTGTGTGTGTGTGTTAAAGTATTGTGTAACTACAAAGAATATTATTATCCCCTTTTGTGGATAAAGTAAAAGATAAAATATATATTATTGATTAGATCAATCCAATTTTGTGGATTGATCATGTCAGGGATTGTAATTGACCAAATCCCCTTTTGCGGATTGGTCAAACCCTAATTGTAACATGCAAATTAAGAAGTCGACCCCCAGGCAAATTAAAGTGGTTCTAACCACCCAGAAAGACAAGTCAGCCCTGCCAGTGAAGAGACACCTCCTTTCAACACTTTCCAGTTTGTATAAATAAAGGAAGCCAACCACTCATTTATTCACTCACTCGGCTCTCTCATCTAGTGTGCAAGTATTGAAGGAAGCTGCAGTTGTCAGAAGAAGGAAGAGAGAGAGGCGCATTGCTTGGGAGAGGATATTCTCTAGGGTTTAGTTTCATGTCTTGGTTATTTTCTGGTCTAGCATCATGGTAGTTTGTCTCTCATAGAGAGAGAGTTATTATGGAGCTGTACTTGGTTATTGAATCTAAAAGAAGTTTTGTTGGGTTTTCTTCCCCTTGAGGGTTTCCCAGGATAAATGGTGTGTATCTTGTGATTGTTTTTCTCTTAGTGATCGTATCTATGCTATGGTTATCTACTAAATTGAAAAGTAACCTAATAATAATAGAAACTTTAACATGGTATCAAATCTATGCTGAAGAGAACATCTTTCAAAGGAAAAAGAAAAATGTCATTGTTGTCGTACAAGAAAATTAGGGCTTTTTATTAAAGAGGAATTACAGCCCAAAGATCATCTACAAAAGTGCACCCTAGCCTAAGGAACTCATTGGAACCTTTAGCGCACCTTTTCAGTGGATAATAATCCCAGAAAGTGAAACCCTAGTTTTCACCAGTACCAAAAGTACCAAAAACCCAGAAGTACCAGGAAACCAGAAGTACCAGAAAACCAAAAGCACCAGTCTAGAAATCCGTTGGTCAAGTTTGAAGGGGAAAAAATGGATTTTCTAAAATCTAACCACACTAGGCTACTCGCCTCAACCAAGCGCACCTCCTGGTAAGTTCAGAATTCAATTATGATCATTTTCATTTTTTGGTCATTTTCCTAGCTTTAGGTAAAAGATGTCTACAAGCACTAAGCTTGTTGACAAGCTAGAAGGTGTGGAAAACTTCCATGCCTGGAATAATAGGATTTCACCCATTCTTGAAGAGAATTACCTAGCAATATTCATTAAAGAGAATGTACCAAAACTCGTCGATGCTGCAGCTAAAGCAAAACACCAAAAAGACACAGTTAGGGCCAAAAGAATCATTGCAGATTCTATCAAAGATCACTTGATTACTCAAGTAGCCTCAAATAAAACTCCAAAAGAAATGGTTGATTCCATAAATCTATTATATGAAGGAAGTGTTGGCAGCCAACCCAATTTTTTTTCGATTACTCTCGAAAGCTGCCTACACCCCTTGCGGTATCATGACAAATCATTGTCGCATTGTGTTAATGGACATGTGTCTCGTTTTTTCAACCATTACAATTCAATTTCGACTCAGTTTTTACAATTGCAAATGTGAAAACACCTATCTCGTTGATTATACTGTCGTCGTCTTTTTGATTTGTTGGTTGATACTTGATCACTGGTTTATCGTATGATTGATAAAGGTTTGTCAAACTTATGTTCTTAATCTTTGTCTTACCTTG
>ML790447.1:199574-232106 GCA_009831015.1 Picea engelmannii | reverse complement strand
AATTTGTAGTTAGTTTAGTATAGTTTAGTTAAGTTTGTTTTATTAGTTTCTAGTTTCCTTTAATTTAGTTTGATTTCTTTTTATTTAGTTAGTTAGTTTATTGTAGTTTGTTTTATTAGTTTCTAGTTTCCTTAGTTTAGATAATTTAGCTTAAATCACTTTCTCTTCGGTTTCCTTGCGAGACCTTAGAGCGGCCAACGGAGCCGTTAAACTCGTCAGGGTGGTCCATACCAAACGGCTTGGGTTATTTAGACAACCCCGGACCGGTTCCACTCTCCCAGTTGACGGACGGTCATTTTCGCCCGTCAACAGGAAGTAAAATCAATCGGAAGATGAATCTAAGAACTCAACTGAAGAATACAAGGATGCATAAAGGAGAAACAATTCAGGAATATTTCTCCAGAATATCACAACTCAAAAAACAACTAGAAGATAACTCCATAAGAGTTCCAAATAAGAAGAAATATGTTTCAAAGATTAGATGCTACAACTGTCAAAAAGTTGGGACACTTTTCCTATGACTATCCTCAAGGAAAAGGGAAAAGAAAACATCAAGCACATGTGGCAAAGGAAGAGGAATCTCCTCCCTCAAAGAAAGCTTTAGTAGAAATTGAGGATTATGTGATTTAAGTTGAAGATAGTTGATCTGAAGAAAGATATCAAATCGTGGAGTCTGTAGAGCCTCCCCACAAAAAAACAAAAGATAAGTATTCATGTTTATTTTTAGTATCTTGTTTACTTTAATACTTTATCATTACAAGTTAGATTTTTGTGAGAATGTTAATCAACCTCATTTTATTTTAGTGTCTATGCAGAATTAAGAAGGAAGTATCAAAGAAGAGGATAAATAAAGAGATAAAATATTTATTTCAGGTATGATCACTCATGAGAGTGACAAGGTATGTGTTTAGCTATGATAGTAAGGGAAATTTTGGTAATTTCATAGCTAGAGTGAAAAAGAGTTCAAAAGTCTTATTCATGATTAGGGTTTCATATGTGTACATGGTTGAACAAGTTTTTCTTAAGAAAAGATGTGTACTACTCTGATAGAAATCATGATATAGTTTTATTTGATTATTTCTTATTATTACTGACTGATTGGCTAAGTGACATATCGATTCTTTGATTGGATTGGGCAGGGAATAGTCTGACCTAGGCCTGAAAGGCCTCCTTTCCAAGCCCCGTAAACCCCTGACATCCCGGTGCCTCCTCATGTCTCTTTATAGCCTGAAGTCCCTGAAAATGATGGGTGGCAAGAGATTGTTCACTCAACAGTCTCCCAACACCATGGCTGGCCCAACTTGACTTTGTCAACTCCTCCACCTTTGAACCCCATTGTCCAAGATGCCCCTAACCACTCGCCAGTGAAATCCTCCCATGCCAGCAAGAGATTGAAGACTGAATCCCACCATACATTTGATAAAGGAAAAGTTGTTGCTACCCCTTCCTCACCCTCCGATGACTCTGAAAAATCCATGTCTTCACAGATGCATTTGAGGGATTATTGTTCCCATGTGATCAGTGATATTAATCCTAAAGGATCTGCCCAACCCAAGGCAAATTCAGGAAATTCAAGAGGTGATAGCAGCAACCAAGGGAGGGTTGCATCACAGACTGGAAAATATGGATTTTGAATTTTATGTTATTTATTGTTTTATGATAGTGGACTTCATGTATTTTGGAAAACATGTTTTATTTTGGATATATGAGTATTATTTTTGAAATAATTCAATTTTGATGAGCTAAAATTGCCAAAAGTAAATATGTTGATGGGAGGCACAAGGATGTGTCTTTGCTTAACTAATGGATTATGTTATGATTGTTATGATTGTTATGAACTAAAGGGAGTCACAAGGGGTCCCACCTACTAGTTATTATTTATTTATGACCCTTATTATAATTATTACTAGCCTCCCCTAACTAAAGTTAGTTGAGTCTTTTAATTAACTTAACTAATGAGTTGGTTCAACTACTTCAACCAATTGTAATTTGTTAAAAGCATAAGTAAGGGGAGGAACACGAGGAGGAGAGAAGCACAAAGCATGCTAAGGTTTGCTCTTTGAGTTTATGTTGAGATAGTTCAGTTTTCATTCATTCATATATTCATCATAGCCTAATTCTCTTTTGTGATAGCAGGGTATTATTGTAGACATCATATTCAGGGTTGAATCAAATCATTCAGACACTTGTTCTTCAGAGGTGTTGATCTATATTTGATAGTCTCTGTAGACTTGTTTGTTTGTGAATTAATTTTCATGACTGATAAAGGCTATTGTGCAGAGTCGAGTGGGAAGAAATCTGTGGCAAGCTAATCCATCTTTTAGAGTTCAGTTTTGGTTTTCTGTTAGAGGTCCTTTTATATGTTCCATCGGGGATTTCTAAGTTTGACTTTGGTCCAAGATTTTCATGTGAAGTTTTGTAAAGACAATGACTCTTTGGTGAATTGGAATGAAATAAAGGATTACTTTATGTCTCATATATATTGAATATCATCTTGGTTTCTTTACATTTGTTCTTACATTTATTTCAGCAACTGATATGTTCAGAGAAATACATAAAAAGTGAATTTCCAACAAGTTTTTTTGTTGATTAAAGACTAGCCTAAGCACTTGTAATTAAGACTTGTGAGTTAGGATATATATTTTTGTTGGCTATAAACATAGGGTGATATTCCCATCTACTTTACTTTAGACAAGTAAGGTCTAAAAATTCTTGAGTAAGATCAATTCATATATTTTCCTCAACACAACAGTCACTTCATATATAAATATGTGAGGAGGTTACGCTCCGGAAAGTTTGAGATTTGAAAAACCCGAAGCCCGAAAATTCAAAATGAATAAGGACCATCGGATCTGGAGATCATAAAATGACTTTTAGATCAAGGAGATCTACGTCAAAAAATCTCGTCCTTAAGTACACATGGCAGACCACGTCAACAAGGACACATGGCAAACCACGTCAACAAGGACATGTGGCACAATTAGACAATGACAAGTGTCAAGTTGATTCAGCATTTCAGGTACGTAGAAATCACAAATCTGAGTGACACATGAAAGATGCTCGACTCGTGACACATCATCGACTGACGAAAGAGTTACGTTACTCTGGGAGTTTTGATTCGGGATTTTTACCACCAGTACTCACCCAAAGACCCAAAGTCCCAAATGTTGAAGACCCAAAGTGGATACGAGTCGTCCGATATGAATATCACTTCGGGTGTATTCTCAATCGTTGATTGTGTAGCAGGATACATGTCAAAAGATCGTGAACTCCGAGAGAAAATTCTCCGGGAAAATGCAAAGGAGAAAGGTTTGATATTACCGAAGGCTGAAGTCCTAGAGATGAGGAGAACCATCGATTGAAGAGGAAAGATGTCAATAGATCTTCCATTCCAGAATATATCCAATCAACAACAATAGTGTTTGATATTTGAAAGTCTCGAAGCCCGAATCACAAAGTAAATCTCAATCATTGATGTAGGAAGGTGAGATCTGGTTTGTAGACTTGAGAGGACAGATCTGAATCGTCCATTTAGGAGCACCATCAAGATCATGAGATCGACAGTCGTGCTTCATTGCAGGGCCAAAACATGCCCGTGCCTTAATTTTTCATGAGCGAGCCACAATTGAAACCACTTTTTTGGAGAAAGGACGGGTGGAGGCTTGTAATGAATTGTGGGGCGGAAAACAGGTTTCTCTCAAACAGCCTATGGACGCACCCATAATCATGTGGTCACATGAATTCATTTCCCAAGTTCATATCTAGGGAAGAGATATCACGTCGCTAAGATCTACCTCGGATTTCGGGATATCAGGAGTTGGGAGAGTCGAGGTGACTCACGAGAGATGACTTGAAACACGAAGTCCTGAAGTGATTGGCCCCAGGTCACAGCCAGGGGTGATGAGAAGGAAGGGGCTTAGGAACCAAAGGAGCCAAAACCGGTTGACTGTAACTACTAGAGAGGACAAAGAACTGCGACTGACAGAGAAACAAAGGATTCTCAGGATAACTGGCAGAGAAGCCAAAGAACCTTGAATAACGACCAGAGAAGATGAAGAGTTCGTATGATGATCAAGTAGATGAATTGATGTGAGAAATAGATGCAGAACAAAGAAGTGAATGTATTATGTTGGGTATCCATCCAGTGGTGAGGATGAGATGAAGTGAACGACCTGTAGGGAGAACTGTGACACAGTGAAGAGGCGCGACATGAAGTATGTAGAAGGTGCATAGAGAGTATGAAAATGCAGAAAAAAGAAGAGATGGTTGTTGCTATTGAGTGTGATTCATGCAGGTAGAAGCATGTTGTGTGCAGGAGCTGAAGCGCACCAAAGAGGTGCGGTGCATAGAATGGAAAGAATACACAGAGCATAAAGTGTAGAAGAAGCAAGGAACATAAATGCATATCTGAGAAAAGAATAGAAATCACAACAGACACAAGGAGAGAAACATTGATGCAGGCAGAGCAGAGCAGTGTAGTAGAACAATGATGAGACTAATAAGCCATAGATAAATGTTGTATCACTGTGATAAATTCAAGAAAGAAAAGATTTATATTTTAGGGTGGCCACATGCACACCATGCTCATCAACAATGTAGCATAGGTATTGGACCTTGTTCATGTCAAAGGAGCATTTTTCTAAGTTAGCATATAGCTTGTGTTGTTGCAGAGTGTGAAGGACTAGCTAAATATGTTGCAAGTGTTCTACCCAATTCTTGTTGAATATGAGGATATCATCCAGATATACCACCACAAAATAATTGGTGAAAGGTCGCAATATATCATCCATCAACCTCATGAAATTTGTTGGAGCATTTGTCAAAAAAAAAGGCATGACTAGCCATTCGAAAAGACATTCTTTGAACTTGAAAGAAATCTTCCATACATCGGTTTGTTCTATTAGGACCTAGTGGTAGCCAGAATTTAGGAAAATCTTACTAAAAAACTTAGCTCCCTTGAGCTGGTCAAGAAGGTCGTTAATTCATGGAATTGGGTACCAGTTCTTGACTATAATTGTTTTTAGTTACCTGTAATCAATGCAGAGTCACCAAGTCCCATCTTTCTTCTACACAAATATAATTGGGCTCCCGCAGGATGAGGAGCTGGGTTGGATGTGCCTCTTTTGAAGAAAATCTTGGATCTGTTGCTTGATTTCCTTATTTTCCATCAGAGAGATGCAATATACTGGCCCATTTGGTAGAGGTGCACCAGAGGTTAGATCAATTGAATGCTTTACCTAATAGTGCAATGGTACCCCGGTGGGTAAGGAGAAGATATCTTTGTATTCTTCCACATTCTTGTTCACCTAATTCTGCTACGTGGAGAGGCCTTGTGCAAGGGCCATGGATGTGGTTGCAACCTTTTGTTCACTTTGAGAGAGAATCATGATGAAGACAAGTTTCCTAGTCTGAGAAATGATCTTCCTGCATTTCTTAACAGAGATCAAAGAAATGGAAGTATCCAGAGATACCTTTGGTATCCTATACAATTGTCTACCCAAAGTAATAATAACACTATGTGGTCTAGACTCATATACGACATGCCATTTACACAAGTATGGTTGGCCTAAAAGAACATCACAAACTTAAAGGGGGGAAATATCACATAATACCTCATCCTTGAAGGTCTTGATGTTGTAGGGAAGACGACAATGTTGGTTGACACAAAGATCTCTTCCTTGGCGGAGCCACCCGATGGTGTAGGGTTGTAGGTGTGGCTTCATCGGTAGGTCCAACCACTTGACGACCTCTACTTAGATCAGGTTTTTCTGACTTTCTCTATCGAAAATGAAACGCAACAGAGCACCTTTCACCCACATATGCAAGTGAAAAAGGAGTTTGCCTTCCTCTGGTTGTTGTAGTTCACTTGGCTAGACCTTGGTGGTAGTGATAGTGGCACTATGTTCTACATCAATGATCTACTTCTTGTTGTCTGGATTTGATTCAGAGTCAAAAATTGCCTCTAACTATGAGGCTTTTAGCTCGGCCACCAATGAATGCTTCGAGCACATTCATAGGTGTTATTCCAGGGGATTTTATTGAATTCACACCACTTCCCAGTGTCTTTCTTCGTATTCTCATTACCCTTATTTGTTTGTGGCTTGGAATGGTTGTCCTAAGGTGGTCGATCCTTGATCTGCACTTTGTTATGTGGGTTGGAGATGCCTTTTCCTTGCTTCTGTTGTGAGGAATTTGCAGATCCAAACTCTCGCTTCTTCTTTTTAAATTTATGCTCGATATTGGATAGCATATCGATAATCCGCACTCAGTGATGAGATGTTTAGAAACTCCATTTCTATTTGGATGTATCTATGCAGAGAGTCATGGTACTTAAGTAATAGATGTCATTTGGAGTCTTTGATACCCAACTTGGTGCGCAAGGTATGGAAGATATTTGTGAACTCTGGTACTGTCTGGTCCCTTTCATGTCGTAGTGTGGTCCATCTTTGTTGGAAGCAGGCCAAATCGGAAAGAAAGGCTATTTTGGGAAGGAAGGCATGCACGAGGAAAGAGAAAGCTGGAAGGAAGAGCAACACGTGCATAAGCCTGGAAGACCTAACGATGTTAGGGTTAGGGTTTTTGTAATCATTGTAATTGTTGATGAGCCAGAAACATATAAATATAGATACCTAGGTCTCATAGCAGGAGCTAGAGGCTGAGTAGTAGAGAGTCAGGTTTAGAGAGTCTGAAGAGATGACAGGAGGAAGGACTCTTGTTTTGATAACTACTTGTAATACTCTATCATATGACCCAATTTTGTAATTTGTTGAGCTGGAGAGGGCTAGAAGGGTGGATCTCGAGGGTTAGATCATAGGCTGAGGATCCTGGTGTGATCTAGTCTGCCTCGCAATAGATCTTGACCCAACTGGGGATGAGTTATAAAGTGTGTGGTGATGTAGTTTTGGAATTGCCATAATAAAAGATCTTGAGAGCTAGATATTTGTGGACGTATCCCAAGAGGGGGTGAACAACGATAAAAACCTGTGTTATGTGATGAATTCTTCTGCCTCTTTTACTGTTTAGGAGTATATGTTAGCATGATGAATGAATGAGCTAATGAGTTGATTATATTACATGCATAATCGAGAATGATAACATATTTCTTAATAAGTTAAATAGAACTCTCAGTGCACACTTCTCATATCTCTATTCAATCCTGGACTGCAAACACCTGATTATTGTAGTCACCCATTAAGACTATCTTGGGTGAGACTGCCCAGTGCACCCTGTGCGTTGTGTTTCCTTCTAGTTTACTAGGAGGGCCGATAGTTTTAGAGGCTTTTTTGGACCCCCAATAGACTTGAACTTGGGTCAATCATGTTAAAAGTGTAACACAGATATTAAAACAACAAATGGTTTTGTTTTCGGTTGGAGAAGTATAGTATTGAGTATATGGGATCTGTTAAAAGAGGGTAAGATCTGCGGAAGGCGGGTCGAAAGGAATACTGAATTGGATGACAAAAAGGTGAGAATAATGCACCGCTAGAAGGGGATGTTGAGACCGTATAATCCCACAAAAGCAGAGATCAAAATCTGGTTGAAGATAAAGGAGTTGGATTTTGCGCAGAAGATAACAGAAACCCTAGAATAACACTGCACAAATACCTTGAGAAGTATGTGTTTACTGATCTGCATGAAGTATTTTTCTATGATTTTCCACAATTATTGCAGGAGTGGATATTGAGGTTGAAGGATAGCCATGAAACAAACCAAATCTGACAATTACAATGGACCCCAGTTCAAATTGAGCAGTTACAACAGGTGATCAACGAATTCACCCGCACAGTAGATTTTTGGCTCGACAATATTGTAGCAGGATTCATAACAGAATTTGCAGTAGATACCGTGAAGTCATACAATGCAACAAAACAAGAGTTTCTATGAGGTCCTCGAGGAAGGTATATTCTATCGTTGTATACTTATATTAATATATTTCTCTATAATAAAGGTGTAATGACAATGGAATCAGACATCTAAACTTCCTTGCGTGCATGGGAGGAGGGGGGAAGCACTGACATACAGAGGATAAATGGAAGACAAAGTGGATAAAGGAAAGAAGGAAGAAGCCTTGGACCCAATCATGATGGACGATGACCAGATAAAGTGGATCATGGCGACAACTGGAAAGACGCACAGAGGAGTACGCTACCAATACAATATGAACACTAAGAAGAGAGTTGTAGCCACAAGGGAAGGCTTGGCAAGTGACGAATAAGACGTAGAAGATATTCGGGGTATGGAGCAGATTGAGAAAATCCTGCATACAACATATAAGAGGAAGATGAGAGGTCTAAGAATGAGAATAGAAGGCATCAATCCTATCCATATTAATGTCGGTGTGGAACCCATAAACCCATGTGCGACTAACACACCCAAAAGAACATCGTCGTTTAGACAATCAAATTCAGGAGAAGGAAGACATCAAAAAGTACATCTACATAGGGAACACCAACTGGAGGAGCTAGTTCAGGAAGAATTAGTCAAGTATATACACCACGCAGAGGTAGTAGTTAAATATTTAGGATGGCAGGACATGATCCCACCATCAGGTTACCATAATTCAAAGGAGAAGCATCAAAGGACCCAGAAAAAAACATGTTTATCTGTGAGAAGATATGGGAAGAAAAACAGATCACAGACGAGGACACTAAACTTGAACATCTAGTGATTCCACTAAGGGATCACGCACTAGACTAGTATATGAATTTATCCACAAACAATCCACCAGGGACAACCATAACAATTGTGGACATCAAGAAATTGTTGATAAATGAGTTTCAGAAGCCAATCTTAGAGGACTAGTACATGAACGAAATAATAGAAAATAGATAGAAACCAGGAGAATCTATATGGGATATTGACCAAAGATTCAAGTGACTAAAAGGAAAGCTGAAATACCTCATGACAGATATGAAGCACAAGCACATGTTTGTCAACTCACTATTACCACACTTGAAGTATCCACTGTGACAACAAAAATTTCAGACATAGGCAGAGGGAGGATTTGAATAACTTAACGTTCCATCTAAACCAAAGAAAAAGTAAGGGACAAATGAGAAGTTGTTTGGTGTACCACATGCAGGAAGGAAGGGCACCATAAGAACAAATGTCCAACATTCGCGCAGTATATGGCAGCGGGGATGCCAAATCCATTACCAACAGAAGGACTATGGTGTGAAATCTGTAAGAAACAAGGTCACAATCCATATCACTGCCCGATGATGCAGAAGTACCAGACAGTCCCAAAAAGTTCATATTGCAACGTTTGCAAGTCAGTGGGCCATGATGACAAAGATTGTAGAACTATGGACTTAATGAGAGAGAGGACATCAAATTCATATAGGGTGTAGGAAGAAATGATGACCAGGCATGATGCACCTCAGTTTAACACTCAAGGCCACACTTGCAAGATGGTGGGGCGCACACAAAGAAACAATCGAGGATTGGTACCAATGTAAATAGTTACTGCGCATAAGGTTTGGCACAGAACAAAAAGGCAACCAACAACAAAAATATGATGGACAGGGGGCACCAGTAGAACACTTGGATAAGTGTAGAATGTTGTGGAAAATGACATCCTCAGAGAAATGGCCTCATAATTTTGTACACACATTAGAGGGCATACCAGCAAACTGGTATACAGACCAGGAACTGTGGAGAGGAACTATGAGCTGGACAATATTGCAGAAGAACTTTATAGTTACTTTCTCATTTGAACATGAGAACCCCATCATAGATGCAACACTTAAGTAGATAAGAAGGGTGATATTCATTCAGGAACTAGAAGTCAAACTCATCACAGAGGAACAACAACAGAACAAACAAACAGTGAAAGAATTGTTGTCATGCTACCATGTGCATGAAGAAATACCAGATGAAGACGATCTGCGCGATATTCAGATCAAGGAAGAGGAAGGAAAAAGAGAAGTGGAAGGTCCACCTCTAGAATCAGAAGTAATTGTTGTGTCGATCAAGGTGAATAAATTCAACATTGGGACAATTGAGAATCCCCAAATGGCTAGTATTGGGGACTACTGGGATGACCAAACAATAGAAATCATAACATAGTTACTGCGCGAGTACAATGACCTATTTCCCACAACGTTTACAGAAATGAAGGGCATAGCAGAAGAGCTACGGGAAATGAAAATACCACTCAGAGTTGAGGCAAGACTGATTAGACAACGACCATACAGACTAAATCCGATATATAAGAAAAAAATCAAAGCTGAGATCGACAGGATGCTCGAATAAGACATCCTAGAACCCGTGGAAGAATCAAAATGGATAAGCCCGATGGTATTTCAAGAGAAAAAACAAGGTGGGATAAGAATATGTGTTGACTTGAGGAAATTGAATGATGCATGCCTACATGATCCATTCCCTACACCTTTCATAGACCAAGTGTTGGAAAACCTAGGAGGACAGGAAGTTTATTCATTTACTAACGGATTTTCAGGATACCATCAGATCAAGATAGAGTCGGAAGACAGATACAAGACCACTTTTTATATGTAATGGGGATATTACCAATACATAGTCATGTTGTTCGGATTGAAGAATGCACCAACAATATTTTTCAGAGTAGTCATAGCTGCGTTTAAAGAATTTATCCACCAATTTCTAGAGGTATACTTGGATGATTGGATAGTCTATAGCCTATTGAAAGACCATGTAGAGGTCTTGAGACTGATGTTAGAAATATGCAGGCAATTCCAGATATCATTAAACATCAAGAATTGCATCTTCATAACACTGTTTGGGATACTATTGGGCCATATAGTATGAAAGCAAGGTTTACTAGTAGATCCTGCAAAGATGGCAGTAATTGTTAACCTGCCACCACCAAAAACAGTTCGTCAAATAAGAGAAACATTGGGACACACATGATACTACAAAAAATTTATCAAAGGGTACGCGCAGATCACTACGCCAATGGAGAAACTATTAAGGAAAGATTCAAAGTTCCAGTGGAATGAAGATTGTCGACACTGTCCGGATATGCTGAAATAAAATATGGTAACAACGCCAATACTAGTATTCCCAGACTGGGAGAAGACACTCCATGTACATGTAGATGCATCAGTCATAGAACTTGGAGCTATTTTGGCTCAACCAAGAACAAAAGATTTGGATCATCCTATAGCATTTGCAAGAAGAAAACTGTCAGAATCAGAGCATAAATACAATACTAAAGAGAGGGAAGGCCTAACTATGGTCTACATGTTGTAGAAGTTCTGACATTACTTACTGGGAAAACATTTTAAGATGTTCACAAATCATTAATCCCTTAAGTACCTGGTCAACAAGCCAATGTTGGAGGGGAGAATTGTTGGCCCTTGACCAAGTTTTGAAGAACCTTGGTCATCTTTGACCTCTTTTTGGGACTTCGACAGGCTGGTCGAAGGCGGAGTGAAAATTGAAGCAGAGATCGCAGGATCTTGGCCACTTCTTAGGGAATTTTTGGGATTAGGGTTTATGTAACGGGTATGGGGATGTAGGCCCATGGGTTTACCCATGTTTAGGCCCCTTTTGTAATGTATAAATAAGTAGCTAGGTGATGTAAGGAGAGAGCTATGTGTGTGATGTTGTGCTAAGTGCAAGTGATAGTTGTAAATGATTTATGCATGATGTGTTGAACACTTGCAGAGCTAAGTGCAAGTGGATGTAAGAAGCTTGTGTGGATTGTAAGAGGGATTTGTGTTGTAACCTAGCTTGGGGAAGGAGGATCTAGTGGAGTGTGTGCAAATCCCCTGTCCTATGCGGAGTAGGATCTTGTGGCTCTGTGCATGTAGATGATTGATAGAAGACAATAAAGAGAAGAAGAGTTGGTGGACGTAGCCCCAAGCTAGGGGTGAACCACATATATCATGTGTTATGGTTTCTTTGTGCATTATAGTTGTTATATTGTTCATGTGATTTATGCTTTGTGCTTAATGTTTAGATATATCTGATATGATAGCTTAGTGCTTAGCCATGTGAGTGAATGCTAGATATGATCTATTTTGATGTGCTTAAAGCTTGGATGTGTTAGATCTGGTTGAATACTACGATGCTCTGTAGTTATGGTTTATCTACGCTATGAATTAAGATTAATTACTAATGAACGATAACTGCTAAGTGCTATGTTAAGGTGTTGTAATGACAGATCTGTGTCCCAGCTAGGTTGCAGACATTTGAGTCCTGCAACCACCCCTGCCTCTACCTCGAGTGAGACTTCATCTGATTCGCAGGTATTTCCGAAAGGGCCGGTAGTTAGGGTTTTGTTGGTGTGCTATTGAAGTGTTGAACCCTGGGTCTGCCCATGTGCCAACAAATGGTTCCGTTGCCAGGACTTGAAACTGTGATTACTGGGAACTGAAGAAAAGAGAAAGTTATGTGCGTAGATCTATTGCCCTAGTGTGCAGTACTCTACTTGACTTGCGAAGATCTGTACTAAGAGAGGAGGCAGTTCTAAGGAAAAGAGGTAAGATATTAAAGCTTTGTGCTCTGTTAAAGGTAAGATAAGTGGAAATTTTTGTTTCGAAAGAATGGATCTAGATATGTTTAATAAAAAAAATCCCAGTCTGAAAACTAGGGCACAACTAGAAGAAAGAATATTTGATATGAGTAGATCTGATAGAAATTGTGAAAGGTATGTTATTACTATGCATAGAAAGGATTTTTGGATTAACAAATGGATGCAGGATCCTAGATTTTTTTTTTTTGCAGGTTAGATACTATGATCCTAGTTCACAATACAAGAAAGGTTTGGGATCATTTAAGAGAAAGAGAGGATTAACTCTTTGTTACAGTTGCATAAGACCGGGACATCTTGCTAAGGAATTCCTTTGTAGAAGACCTAGTTGTCTTTGTTGTAAAGCTATGGACCATGAAGTTCTTGATTGCCCTAGAATGGTTGCTAAGGTTGAATGAATAAATATGAGACAAGAAAACCCTAAGGAAGGCCAAGAAACTGAGACCATGGCAGAACCCCTGAAAGAATTAGAAATTGTATTACTACAAATGAAATAAACCGTGAATGATCACAAAGATATCAACTTATCAGAGATCTTCAAAGAAAAAAAGTTCATAGAAACAAGAATAGGAGACTTCGACATTGACAACGTTCTAGATGAGGAAACACAGGTGAATATCATAACAGAAAGAACTTGGGAAATTTTGGGAAAGCCTGCTATGATTCCTTCATTGGGAGGAATAGGATTATTTAGAGGAAAGTTGATAACCCTATGTGGAAGACTTACCCAGACATCTATGAGTGCTCATGGAACTTCGACAGAGGAAGAATTTGAGGTTGTTAAATTTATTGAGAACAACGCCCCATTTGCTATGCTACTAGGAAAAATTTGGATTGAGAAAGATCAAACCCGAAGAAAAGAAGAGGAAGCTCTCGAACAGAAAAAACAAGAACTAAGATACTTCATGACTAGGAGAACAACACACTTACTGAAAGAACAAGAAAACCAGTCGGAGCTACTATAGACCAGAAATATAGATGTCGAAGTTCAAAGAACACATGAAGACTTGAAACACCTATCTGTACAGGAGAGTAGAGAACCTACCCTAGACACAGAAGAAGTATTTCCCTTGAACCCTAAGAAATATCATCAACAATGCGAAGTTACTATGCCAAGAGGAGATACAAATTAGAATGGAAATAAGAATACAAATATGCAAATCATAGGGAAGAAGGCAAGAAAGCTCAACAAGAAGAAAGAAAAGTTAGATAAATTATAGGAAGTTCCAGAGAAGACTTTGCAGAAGGAAGGTCTCTAGAATTTGAACTTCGTCGGAATATCAGAGCAACTCAGATGAGCACTTCACCATGGCGGAGAAACATAACCGTTAGAGGCATTACACCATTATATTGACGCTCCTGAACAGTTAGAACAACAATTATGATCAGAAAGATCGCCATCGAACCATTGGGACCCCGCCATAATGGACATAACTACATTGATGAAGGCTTCTTGTCCATTGGAGGGATCTATTACATCGTTGTCTACTTATTTCGTCGACTGTTGCACTAAGAACACTTTTACGAATTGTATCTGAGCCAACAAGAGAACTCATTGTTACCACATGTTTACTGACACTTTGCCACCTGTTCTATTGCATTGAGCATTTGTTCATCAACCTGAGTTATTCGATCTTGAGCGTGCATTTCAGAGGAACTCTTTGCACTAGAAAATTCAGTAGAAGAAATCCTAATCGATCTAATGGCTGAAAAAGTAATGTCCACAGGGATTCAAGCTTCATCGACAAGAGGAGTGCAAGCATCCGCTTTGACTGCTCGTGGATCTGGACCATCTGGAGCTGTGATAGAGAAACTAACCAAGCATCGCAATGACTCGGAAAATGCGAAGCTCATCCCATCCATCCTGCCCGACTACATCATGCCTTTGGTCGGCGCGGTGAGCCATCTGAACCCTTAGCCACGAATTTCACCACACTCTAGTATTCGAACGATATGGGGAAACAATGGTAGTCAAAGACGGTGTTCCACACCTACTACCTGTAGTTGAAGAGGGCTATTGAGGTTGTCCCTCGTATGACGTTGAACACCCTGCAAAGGTTCAAGCCATTTGTGAAGTTCCACGTAGACATAAATTTTATCTATATCACTGTGTGCGGAGATGAACACAAAGAAGTACTACAGAGTTATTACAAGCTCACAGAGGAGGAACTAGAAGAAATAACTAAGGAATGGTCCGCAGAGCTCCTTATCCCTATTGACCCTACAGAACTGTCTGACCATGATCTAATCGGAATTTTGGTGGTCACCCACGAAGATTATGATACACTTGGAAGTAGCATAAGGAAGAAAATAAAAGAGGTACAAAACCTGAGCAACACATCAAAGGAAACTACTTCAGAAACACCAAGAGGAGGAGGTGATGACAAAGAGGACAAGGGAAAAGAAGATAAACAGAAACAAGGGGAAGTAACACCGCCTAGAGATCCCATTGATGAGGCTGAAACATCGAAGAAAAGAAAGGTTTCCCCCACAAAACCTACATCGCGAAAGAATTCCAAAGCTAGTAAGTCGAAGCTACAGACTGTGCTCACGGTTGATGACTTCGACTTCATTATCACAGTTGTATCAGACGCCTTAGAAGATATTTTGCAGAGAAATGAAGAAAAATAGGAAACCATGTATGAAAGGCTTGAAGCAGAGCTGAGAGGGGTACTACAAGCCCTTCACTCCAGCTGCGCAGTGTCTACTGCACCCCCGCCATCATAAGAAACAGAGTTGGGAGATGTGCCTACCCAACTCCGCAGACCAGCCAATGCGATCAAAGTTAGCCTTCGTCGTGTCCAAGAAGAAAAATAACAGGCCACAAAGGCCCTGAAGCAAGTACAAGAGGAAGTCATAGAGCAATGTCGGGTTGCATAGTAGGAAAAATATGACCTCCAAACAAATTTCGAAGAGGAGAGAGCATAGATCCAGCAAGAGAAAGAGCAACTACTCGCAGAGCAGATCAGAGTCAAAGAAGCAGTCAACAGAGCACTTCGCTATGTGATGAGCTTAGAGAAAAAGGAGGAAGACCTAGTGGAGAATCAAGTAGCGAAGCTTGATGAATCCATCCAGCATCTTCAAAAGAGGATAGCATATCTAGAGATACAAACAGTACCAAGAACTCTGTAGGATGTGTGAGAGCAAAGAGAAGAAACTGCCCGGAGCACAGTTGAGAGAATCAAATCCTTATCTTTGGAATGTAAAAAACTTAGTAGTCGAAGTGAAAAAACTTATGAACGACTGACAGAGGACCCTGAACTAAAGACACTGGAGTCACAACTCTAGGAGGCAAAGCAACAAGCATCATCAATGCAAGCTCAGTTGAAGCTCTTGTCAGGAGTTGAGTGAATGAAAAGATCCCATGAACAATGCATTCTTCAACAATAGGTCCATGCCATACAGAAAAAAGTCATGGAAGTGACTCAGAAGATCATTCCCGTCCAGGATGCGTCTTACCTACTTTTTGAGGAGATTTAAGGATGAGGAGAAGAACTAGAGCAAGTAGTCACCGTAGTTGAAAAATGTTTAGAATTACTTGTGAATGAGGCAGTTATTCAGGAGTTCACCGAGCAAGAGGCCCTGGTGAAGTGGCTCGAGCCAAGCTTGAGGCTTTTGAGGTAGAGATACCTAGATCATAGTAACTCGGGATGAGTCATAGGTGAGTGTTGGGGGCATGTTGGCCCTTGACAAAGTTTTGAATAACCTTGGTCATGTTTGACCTCTTTTTTGGATTTCGACAGGCTGGTCGAAGGTGGAGCGCAATTTGAAGCAGAGATCGTGGGATCTCAACCCCTTATTAGGGTATTTTTTGGGTTAGGGGTTATGTAACATGTATGAGGATGTTGTCCCATGGGTTTACCCATGTTTAGGCCCATTTTGTAATGTATAAATAAGTAGCTAGGCGATGTAAGGAGAGAGCTATGTGTGTGATGTTGTGCTAAGTGCAAGTGATAGTTGTAAATTATTTGTGCATGCTGTGTTGAACACTTGCAAAGCTAAGTGCAAGTGGATGTAAGAATCTTGTGTAGATTGTAAGAGGGCTTTGTATTGTAACCTAGCTCGGGGAAGGAGGATCTGGAAAAGTGCACGCAGATCCCCTGTCCTATGCAGAGTAGAATCTTATGGCTCTGTGCATGTAGATGATTGACATAAGACAATAAAGAGAAGAAGAGTTGGTGGATGTATCCCCAGGCTGGGGGTGAACCACGTATATCCTATGTTATGGGCATTATGGTTGTTATATTGTTCATGTGATTTATGCTTTGTGCTTAATGTTTAGATATATATGATATGATATCGTAGTGCTTAGTCATGTGAGTGAATCTTAGATCTGATATATTTTGATCTAGTTAGTGCTTGGATGTGTTAGATTTGGTTGAATACTGCGTTGCTCTGTAATTAGGGTTTATTTGCGTTGTGAACTAAGATTAAGTACTAATGAATGATAACTATTAAGTGTTCTCTTAAGGTATTGTAATCACATATTTGTGTCGCAACTAGGTTGGAGACATCTAAGTCCTGCAACCACCCCTGCCTCTACCTTGGGTGAGACTTCATTTGCTTCGCAGGTGTTGTCAAAAGGGTCGGTAGTTAGGGTTTTGTTGGTGCGTTGTTGAAGTGTTGAACCCTGGGTCTGCCCCAGTGCCAACAAGAATCTATCGATGGTTACTACTATTCCAATAATTTTATTTTGAATTAATAGTCAAGCCAAGGAAGTTTAACACAGGACCTAACCACCTATCAAGGGTCATGAATGGAGAGGAACCTACAAATTTAGAGGACAACTTTCCCGACACATAGTTATTTTCATTCCAGGTCATTGATGAATACTTCACAAACATCATACAATACTTGATTATAGGTACTGTGCCACAAGAATATAACATCGTGCAGAAGAAACCTAGTAGTCTGGGTTGCATACAATCAGTTGATTTTAGGACACTTATACAAAATGGGTGTAGATAGCGTCTTGAGAACATATGTGATAGAACATGAAATACCAAGGATTTTAGTATAAGCCCATGAAGGAATAGAAGGAGGACATTATGCAGGAAAAGATATCGTGCAAAAGGTATTGCCCGCAGGACTATGGTGGCCGACCATTCATAGAGAATTGAAAGAATACTGCCAGAGATGTGATGTATGTCAGAGAGTTGGTAAACCTAATAGAAGGGACGATATGCCATTGTGGCCACAAGTAACCTTGCAAGTATTTGACAAATGGGAAATAGATTTTGTGGGACCAATTGACCCACCAGCAAAGAGGACATGATCAAGGTACATTATCACCACGACAGAATACCTGACAAGATGGGCGGAAGCAACACCAGTCAAAGATTGCAGCGCAGAGACAACAACACACCTTTTATTTGAGAAAGTGATCACTAGATTTGGTTGTCCAAGAATTTTGATGAGAGACCAAGGCACTCACTTCATTAACAACACTATCAAGGCTATGACTACAGAATTTGAAGTCCACCATCAAAAGAGTACACCATATCATCCACAAGCGAATGGAACAATAGAAGCCTTTAACAAGATCCTTGAAAATGCATTGATAAATATCTGTAATGTAAACATAGACGATTGGGACCTAAAAAAAACAACAGTATTGTGGGCTTATAGGACCACATGTAAGAAGTTGAAAATACACATGCCATTCAGATTAGTATATGGAAAAGAAGCGGTGGTGCCATTAGAATTTTTTGTACCCAATCAACGCGTAGCAACAATTATGAACATGACAGGATGAGTCACAGTACAAGATAGGATGAGTCAACTGATGATCATGGAGGAAGATAGGATTCTAGCAGGTTTCCACCAAGAAGTTCAGAAAGCAAGGGACAAAGCTTGGCATGACAGACATATCAAGAAGAAAAATTTCAAGGAAGGAGACTTAGTGTTGATGTATGCTAGTAGATCCATTCAACATCCAGGAAAACTTAGAATGCACTGGTTAGGACCATATGAAGTAAAAATTGTCACAGATGGGGGATTTGTATAGTTTAAGGACTTAGGAGGTGCATAACTCAGAGGGATGATCAATGGGAGTCGACTAAAGCTGTACAAGGACAATTGACCACCTGCAACTTGAAAGTCACCGCACAGTAAAAAAAAAAGCAGAATATCAAATGGTACCAATAGAAGCACAGTGCATCGAAAGGAGAAGGAGCATGAAAACTTAGAAATACGAGCCCAAAAGAGACAAGGCCAACGGTCAGTTCAAAACGAAAAGAAGTGGAAAGGAGGATACAAAAAAAGAGGCACCAAGTGATGGAGGCTAGCAAAATTGAATGTCGAAAATGACTGACAAGATGCCACATTAATCGCGCCAATTGGAGACGGTGATGGAAATCAATGGCAAGTACAAAAGAATCGATGGATCAATTAAGGCATAATTGTGGTAACGCCCTCGACAATCTTCACATGACGTCAATAAAAAGAAGGGACGTGGGAGCGGAAACGTTATTGTGAAATTGGAAACAACACGAAGCGATAGAGCATATGCAACAAAGAGTGAAGGTTGTAGAGGTTGCAAAGGCTACTGAGCTTGGTGAATGAAAATGTTTTACCACCATGGCACCACTGAAATGAGAAGAAGTGTGCCAGACTGTCAGACAACCCCAATATAGGACCATATCACAATCACAATCGTAGGAAAGTGAACAAAAACCATCTCAGCCACTAGAAGTTGTCAATGTGAATGAAATCCCATCATCAGATACAACACTAGAAAACCCCACACGCATCGAGGAAGAAACCCAACAAACAACAGTTGCAGGCATGGACATCGATAAGCACGAAGGGGGGCAGGTCTGACAGAATGAAGAAGCAAGAAACCTAGGGCACCCAGAAAACCCTGAAGAATCCTTGAGAGTCAATGGAACGACTCCAAACCAGGAATAAATGGACACGCCAGAAGAATCAAAAGAGGGAGTAGTGGAAGATGTCATTGGTTGACCAGAGAAGTATGTCAAAGAATGAACAATGGAGGCTAGAACCTTGAGTCAGCCAACATAACGAAAGGACAAGAAAACGGTACCTAGGTCACCACGCAGATAACCTGCCACAACAATTGTTTTGTCGCACATATCGGAAGGGGTACATGTAAAAGAAGACTTGTTAGGTTATGTAGAGAAATTGAGATACTCATACCATGATGTAATGGACACAGACAAGTTCCCAGAGTTCGCTAAGAAATTATACCTACAGACTGTGGGTATAAGACCCTCTGGGGATCCAATCCATGAACCACTCCACTGGGTAGGGTAGCAAGAATGGACAGAATCAGTATTTCAGTTCTGATAGACCTACCACACTTTGGCAGAAGCTAGTATGCAAACAATTGTGTCAAGCAGTTGATGGCGGTCACACATGGTGTATATTTGTGGATAGAATAGCTCATCTCAATAGACGTAGATCTTTTTGCACACATCACAGGGCTGCCATCACGAGGCATGGATCCTGCACAGTTCCTTGAGGAAAAAACAAAGGATAAATCACTGGTTGAGGAGATGAAGAATAAATATTTCACCGAAAGGGGGTCATTCAAAATCATTATCAAGTAGATTAGTGACATCGCGACAAGAATGGCCACAAAAAATTATGGCATACAAATTACTCAGAAAATTTTGCAAGGAGGAAGTCCCTGCTGGGGTTGTCACAACTGCAGCTAGTGTGCCATGGGCACCACACTTAGTTGGGCCTTATATTTGTTGAATATGTTTCTAGACGACAGCAAGGATGTGTAGGATCTGGGGACATAGTTTCATTATTCATGGCTGATCATCCTGATAGTCATTATGGGATGGAAGGAGCCGAACTATGCATTTTTTGCCACTAGACCCAAACCCTACCATCGAGTGCGATACTTATCATTGGGAGTCACTTTGGACACCAAGAATAGGAGAGTGAATGCAACTATATTCAAAGGATATCTCCGCAAGCTTCAGGACACCATTGCCAACACTTGGAGGATAACACCAGAAGTTGTTGCACAATATCAAGGCATATCCAATTTTAAAGCCACTAGACATGCGATGTGGATCCAGGCGTAGAAGTACCCGACAAGAAATGGCTACAACTGTGTTACTGCATCACAGAGGGGGACATACAAATGACCATTAAGGATTGGGAAGATGAATGGAGGATTCCAGTCCTCACTCGAGAAATGCCTGTAGAGATAGAGGAGGAGGCGAAAAGATAGGAACACACACATCCTGAGGAGGTAGGGCATGAACAGACAGAACCCCAGGAAGTAACAATTCCCAAGAAACCAAGGACAGATCAAAACAAGCCACAACAGAAGAAAGGGGGGACATCCAAGATAGGATTCCAGACGGGGAAGAATAACAACCCACAAGTGCCCCGAGTACAGGAGAAATAGGCTAAGGTAGCACATGGGACTACATCAAGTTGTACACCACAAGAGCTAGGCCAGACTAATCGACCAACCACCCAGATGGGAGGTGCACGTAAAAAGACGAAGGCATATAAAACGCCTCCATAATACACAATCACGGAGGACGATGCAGACATGGTGGCCCAAATGGTCCAGGATCGTACAACCGAGGATTTTGAGAATGTTGCGTGCCAAAGGGACATAATTGAAGAATATTTGGAATACATGCACAACTCCTCAGGCAGATTAGGGAAGCACAGACAGTCAAAAGAAGCATAGAAATGGGTCGATCAACATCACATATAGGAGATGAACCTGGAGCAAGCGAGCAGGACACAATCCAGACAATAGCATAGCCAAGATCAACATTTCATGTCACACCCATCATGTTTTGCATGGACGAAATTGTGGGGTAGATAACCTTAAAGGATTTGTCTCAACTTTAGTTGGTATTGCTGCAGATACAAACCAAGGCACTGTATAAACTGTAGGTCATCGTTACACAGGAGGTATAGTCTCATGCACACACAGATACAATAGAATTGCAGTAGGTAAAAGATAATTGGGACGTGCTGGAATTGGTATTCAAGCAGGCTAATATCGATACCAAAGAAGAGAAGGAACGCGTGAAGGGACTGGAGCAGAAAGTGGTCGTAGCCTACAAGAAGATCCCAAAGAATGCACAGATGGATGAAATCATGACAACATAGAACATTGATCAGATTGTGTATACAATCAATCAATACCAATAGGATATCAAGAATATATGAGAGAAACTCACACCTACCACTCGACTGGAGGTGATGGATCAAAGGAAACAGAAGGCAACAACACAAATACAAGAGATAGAACGACAAGTCCATATGGTGGATGACTTGTTCGAGAAAGAAGCGCAGCTCTGGATGAATTTGGAGGAGGATCAGTAGGTCCAGTAGTGGGACCAGGAAGTATAAAGTATAAGTGAAACCATCCAAGACCTCAAGTAAAGGCAGAATACAATGTCGATCATGGAGCACATCGAAGGGGCGCAAGACATGAAGAAACTATAGGTGGAACTCATAACTATACATACGCATAAAAAGGAGCGTCAGGATCAAATGGAATTGCTCCATGAGGGAACAACAAAGGTCATTTCACAGGTAGAGGAAGACAAAACATATATGGCACAAAACCAAGCAGAATGTGCAAGGATAGTCAGCGACGAAATTGCAGTGCAGATATTGGACACACTCAAGGAGAAGGCCACGCAGGCCCAAAAACAAGAAACAAAGCTCAGGGAGAAATTACAAGTGATCACAAGGGAGATCAACGAAGCACACAAGGGTTAGGTGATTCAGGACGAGCCACATGTCAGTGTTGGGGGCCTATTGGAGGCAAGCCAAATCGGAAAGAAAGGCTATTTTGGGAAGGAAGGCATGCACGAGGAAATCGACTACTGGAAGGAAGAACAACATCCACGTATGCATGGAAGGCCTAACGAATTTAGGGTTAAGGTTTTTGTAATACATTGTAATGGATAATGATCCAGAAATGTATAAATATAGATACCTAGGTCTCATAGCGGGAGCTAGAGGCTGAGTAGTAGGGAGTCATGTTTAGAGAGTCTAAAGAGACAACGGGAGGAAGGAGTCATGTTTTGATAACTAGTTGTAACAATCTATCATATGACCCAAATTTGTAAGCTATTGAGATGGAGAGGTATTGAAGGGTGGATCTCTAGGGTTAGATCATAGGCTGAGGTGCCTAGTGTGATCTAGTCCACCTCACAATAGATATCGACTCGACTGGGGATGATTTATAAAGTGTGTGGCGTTGTAGTTTTGGAACTGCCATAATAGAAGATCTTGAGAGCCAGATCTTTGTGGATGTAGCCCAAGAGGGGGTGAACCACGGTAAAACCTATGTTATGTGATGAATTCTTGTGCCTCTTTTACTGTTTAGGAGTAGATTTTACAATGATGAATGAATGAGATAATGAGTTGATTATATTACATGCATAATTAGGAATGATAGCATATTGCTTAATAAGTTAAATAGAACTCTCAACACACACTTCTCGGATCTTTATTCAATCCTGGACTACAAACATCTAAGTATTGTAGTCACCCATTAAGACTATCTCGGGTGAGACTGCGCAGTGCACCCTGTGCGTTGCGTTGCCTTCTGGTTTAACACGATGGCCGATAGTTTTATAGGCTTTATTTGAACCCTAGTAGACTTGAACCTGGGTCAATCATGTTAAAAGTACAACGCAGATATTAAACCAACAATCTCATATACTGGTCATCGTAGCTTCCAAAAGGGTATTATTGTTCCTTAATAGCATCCCTGAAAGAATCCCAAGTGGGTGCGACTGCAAGTATTGAAAATTCCTCAGTGGCCTTTTTCTCACAGTAAGTCTCCCACCAATATTTGACATGGGGGACAATATTAAGGAGAGAAAAGGTAATCTTTTCTCTATCAGAAAAATTATGGACCAAAAAATACCCTTCTAGAAGATTAAACCATTTATCTACAACATTTGCATCTATCTGGCCTTCAAATAAGGGGATATCAAAATTCACTTGTACCTTGAAGGGGGAAACGCCTCCAAAGTGGTCGTGTGATGAAGATGTGTCAACTGTTGGTAGTCATCAAAGTATATGTGCAAAGTTATCCATCATATCATTCCTTTGTCGCATGAGGGCTTCCTCAAGAAACAATTTAAAAGGATCTCCTGCTCCATCGTCTCTCTTTTCTTCTGTGATGGGAGATCATCGTGAACAGAGGGGATGATCTTGCAAGGGATGAATTAATTCAAGTCCCAACTCCTTGTACCCTGACCTTGTTGGGGACATGCACTGAAAAAAAAACAAAGAGAAAATCGCTCTGATCCAGATTTATAAATGGAACAAAATTAAATATAGATGTATAGAAAAGAAATGCATGGAGATAAAGTAAAACTTGACTTCTATTAATAAAGAGAACATGTTGAAACTGTAAAAATGTAGATTGAAACAAACTTACTCGAATGGCGGAAACTTATCTCTGAAAAAAGATGTGACAGATACACTCCTTCGTAAGAAGATGAATAACATGATCCTCCAAAGGAATTTTTAACAAAAACATAAATGAGAAAACCCTAACTCCGGGAGATGAAACACCAAAAGGTTTTTGGCCCCAATGGGGGTAGTTAATACATCAACTTCTCGAGGGCGTAACTTTTTCATATGATCTTTTTTGGGGGCACTTGATACACAGTTGGAAATGTATAGGTGAGGAGTACACATTTCGTTCAACCTATCATTTTCTTCAACTAATTTTATAAGTGTTGTTTATCCCAAAAAACGTCGTTTAGGGCCTCAAAACGACCCTAGAAGTTTGGGACCCGAAAAAACTATAAAAAAATGGCCGTAATGGAAACTATTCTTTGAGCCAGTGGAATAGGTGGGTGGCCACCGATATCCACCTAGATCAGTCTACCTCCTCAATTTCCCCCTTTACAAATTAGAATTCACATTTACAAAAGAAGAAATCCATAAATAATGGTGTCATACCCCTTAGGCGTGACATTTTGGCATAACAAGCAAGACATTGAGGCTCTTGAGGGAGGCGTTAGGACTCCAAAGACCATATCTTCATTTGCAAGATCCTTCCTTCATCAAGATATGCCAAGTCATCATTAAACCATCCAACACCACCAAACCCTGGCCCTCCAAGTATGATGTCATGCCTCAGAAGAGAAGAGTATGGCCTCCTGTTACCGAACATATTGTAGGTTGGAAAAGCCCGCCCCAATCCACAAGAGTGAGATAACTATGGGCGTAACTACCCATTGTCACCTTAGATATAATATCCTTGCTTTAGTGATGATAAATCACCACGAGGGGGGAATCCTATTGACCCTAGGGAGATTGAGACAGAAAGTGAGATAATGTATAGGTCTAGTTTGGAGATGAATGAAGTCTTGAGGAAGTGTCTTGTGGAAGGGTAAATGATTTATTTTGAAGGTATTCAAAATATTTTAGGAGAAACATTTCATTGTTCTCAAGACCACTTTGGGAGAGCATCTAAAAGGTTATAATTTGGATTTTATCTTTTTCCAGCTATATTTCCCTCTAGGCCTTCATCCCCTTCTTCCCATGAAATGAGGTACAATCCCTTCTTGGGTCAGTGCACCCAAAAATCCCAAAATATGAGGGGATGAGAGGGAATAAGTATTGAAAGTGATAAGTATGATCGACAACGGTATGATAACTCATCAAGGAGATCCACCAATAACAATCCTTTCCACGAGGGTGACCACTTACTAGGACACTATATCAACCACCAAGGTGAAAAAAGGCAAAGAGAATAATTTCCAAGCAAATGTTTTCAAAATCTAGGAAATACGTTTTACGCATATCCAAATGCTTCATTTATTAAAATGACACTTACCACAATACCAGATTCGTTACCTCATAAAACAAGACCTGTTGTCCTATGTGAGCCAAGATGGTGTGGTGAATGATGCAGCCATTGATCTCATGGTGATGAGTGGTGTGATGAGGATATTCTTGTTGGTATGTCTCTCGGTACTCCATGTCTGCAACTTGAGGGCCTCGAGACATCATCTCCTAAGTTATCCCTAGAATTGGGGGATAATACCTCTAAAGGTAAAACGTTGGGGCTGAGAAGGCTAGTGAGTCACCTCTAAGGGATAATAAAATGACTCCAAAGGCAATGTCCCTCATCTATATTTTCCCAAGGCGAGGGGGCGCATCATCCGACCTGTGGTCTGCATGCCCCAAACGAAGGTCCAAGTGACCTTGTGCCTTCACGATCAAGATTTCACCTATCAAGGACCCACAAAGACAAATAACTACGCCCTCCAAGGGTCCACAAGTCACAATATCATGTTAAGTAATCCATATCTAATAAAATAACACCCAAACATGTGCATCAAATCCCCCCTTTTCAAAATAAACAAATGCTAAAATACCTTATACAACTTGCCAATTTAGATATGGGAGGGGTGTCATGGAGCCCTATTGGGTGAACCAAATCCTCTAGTAGGGGATGTTTCCAAGGAGAAAAATTTCTAAGTCATGTAATGAATGTGAGGTGGATAGGGTTAAACTTATGGGTAGGGGGTTTCATGACATACAAGGGATCGTATTGTCTCATTTATAGGCGCCTTTATTGAGGGCTAGCCACATCCTTTTCCTCTTTTTGTTTTTAAGGCATATTTTTCCAAGCCCTTTGTTAGCCATTTAATTTGCATGTGTCACCAAGTTGAAGACAATAAGGGGAACTAAAATGGAAATGCATAGCCCACATATGCTCTACCTTGGTTTGCATGCCTTTCCAAGTTGAATACAATAAGAGGCACTAAAAAGGAAATGCATAGCCCACAAACACTCTACCTTGGAAAGTTTCAGTAATTGATTAATTATTTATTTTATGGGTCTGTTAATTTTTTTAGAAGTGTTTCATTTCTCTTGGGTTCCCAGGTCGATCCTTAATTGCATGATGTTTTTTCTAGGGTGCCTCCAAGTCTAATGGCCCCTTCTTCCCATTAAATTATGTACATGCCCTTCTTGGGTCAATAAGCTTGAAAAACCTAAAAGATGGGGAAACATAGGGGAAGAACTGATGGAAGGTGTCAAGTATGAGCGGGAATGGTATGATGACCCTTCAAGGAGACCCCCTAGTAGAAAACCTTTCCCTGAGGGTGGCCACTTACTAGGAAACCATGACACTCACCAAGGTGAAATAGGGAAAAAAACATAATTTCCAAGCAAATGTTTTCAAAATCAAGAAAGGATCCTTAGCAACATGTTCAAATACTCTAAATATTAAAATGACACTTACCACGATACCAGACTTGTTACCTCATGAAGAAAGACTTGCAGTCCTCTATGGGCCAAGCTAGGTGTGGTGGACGCTACTACCATCGATTAAATGGTGATGTTTGGTATGATAGGGGCCCATGCCTGCTCATTTGCCTCTCGGTACTCCATATCTGCAACCTAAGGTCCTCGAGACATCATCTCCTTAGTTATCCCTAGAAATGGGGAATAACAAGAATCAAGAAAGAAACCTTTTTGTCCCAAATTGCTGCAGTATGAAAATATATATATCAACAACATATACAATAACTGCAAATTTAACCATCCAAAATCTAGTACAAGATATCAAAAATAAAGCTAGAAATAACTAGTCAAACTTCCAATGATTAGAGAAAGACTTTGGTGGCCTTAAGGGTTGTTTATTAGGTGTTATTAGAAATTTATTATAATAGCCAAGTGGATTTAGAAAACAATTGCTACAACAACAAGATCTAGCCACAAAAATGAGCAAGTAAACCACCCAACAATTAGCTAATAACAAGTAGAACAATAACCAAAGTTTACTAGTGAATTTCAAAGGTAGATTAGTGAGAAAATATTGAAATAATATGAGTTTGTTTCAACCCTAATGGTTGTGGCACTAATTTTTAACAACAAAGAGAATTACTAGGCTAATCAAGATGCCCCTAGGGCACAATAAAGCTTATAACATATAGAATCAATTCCAACTTAGATAATTGCACTATAGAAACATTCATGCATATCAATGCAGTGATTTTATATCTCCAATGAAAATTAGACTAGTGCCAAATCAATTGGGTTATGGAGTGTCTTGTGTAAGAGATAGTTATGTTACTTATCTAGGGGTGTAAGCCTTTACACCCTAGAGAAAACAAAACTAGCAAGGTAAGTCTAGGAGGGTGTAAGCCTTTTTTATTCCTCCTAGCAACATTTGCAAAGTAGCTTATTCAATGATAACAAAGTAGACTTGTTGGAGGGTATTTGTATTTATACTCCTCCAAGGGTTTAGACAAATTTAGCTTGAAACGAGAAGAAAAATACAATTAATGCATACATTTATTACTAATTCTAAGAAAAAGCATGAAGAAACCCTTTCTTATCAAGAATATTCCACCAAAATTACCAAGAACAAGCACCCAAGAGAGATTCAGGAGAGAGATAGAGAAAAATGCCCAAGTAGGGAAAAATTTTCAGCCATACAATATGTAATTCTCAAGTGATTTATGTCTAAAATGAAAATGGGGTGTCCTCTTTTTATATAGGAGGTCACCTAAAACCCATTTGTCCATAATTAAAAATGTCAACAACAAATTATGGGGGTCGAAATCCTCTATTTGACCTTTACAACTTAAAATTAAAAATTCATAAAACAAAATCCCCTTTTAAGGGTGCTGCCATGCCCTAAAGGGTGATGTAGGGCCTCTAGGAGAGATGTTGAGCCTCCAAGGCCATAAATCACATCACCAAGTGCTATAGCATGTTCCAAGTGTCTCTCTCTCCATCAAAACATGACCATCACCATCAACCATGAGAAACCACATCAAAAACCCTAGCCCATGTGACGTCTAGGGCATCAAGTGTGATGTTTTAGGCCTCCAAAGGCCAACATTTGAGTGTAAGAGGATGAAGTATGATATCCTCATGGTCTATAAATTCCTCCAAATGCATCATTCCCTCTCCCTTGTGTCCAAAGAGAGGGGGTGCATCATCTAACATGTGGGATGCATTCCCAAAATGAAGGTCCAAGTGACCTTGTGCCTTCTTGATCAAGTTTTCACCTGTCAAGGACCTCCAAATATAAACAAGAACGCCCTCCAAGGGTCCACAAGTAACAAAAACGTGCCAATAAATACATATCTAATAAAATAATCAGTTGAACATGTGCATCAAATCCTCCCTTTTCAAAATAAACAAATGCTCAAAGACCTTACACAATTTTCCAAATTTAGATATGGGAGGGGTGCCATAATTCCCTATTGGGTGAGTCAATTCCTCAAGTAGGGGATGTTCCCAAGGAGAATCATTTCTAGGTTATGTATTAAATATGAGGTGGATGGGGTTAGACTTCTAGGTATGTGGTTTCATGACATACAAGGGCTCGTATTATCTCATTTATGGGTGCCTTTATTGAGGGTCATCCAAATCCTTTTCCTCTTTTTGTTTTTAAAGCATATTTTTCCAAGCCCTTTATTATCCATTTATTTTACACGTCACCAAGTTGAATACAATAAGGGGCACTAAAAATGAAATGCATATCCTACATACACTCTATCTTGGTTCACATGCCTTTCCAATTTGAAGACAATAAGGGGCACTAAAAAGGAAATGCATAGCCCAAAAATGGTCTACCATGGAAAGTGTTATTGATTAATTAGTTATTTATTTTATGGGTCCCTCACTTTTTTGAGAAGTGTTTCATTTCTCTCGGGATCCCAGAGAAATATTTTATTGCATGATGTTTTTTTAGGGCACCTTCGAGCCTAGTGGCCCCTTCTTCCCATGAAATGAGGCACATGCCCTTCTTGGGTCAATAAGCCTGAAAACCTAAAAGATGGGGAAACAAAGGGGAATAAGTGATGGAAGGTGTAAAGTATGAGTGGGAATGGTACGATGACCCTTCAAGGAGACCCCCATGTAGAAACCCTTTCCCCTAGGGTGGTCGCTTACTAGGAAACCATGACACTCACCAAGGTGAAATAGGGAAAAAAACATAATTTCCAAGCAAATGTTTTCAAAATCAAGAAAGGATCCTTAGGAACATGTCAAAATAATCCAAATATTAAAATGATACTTACCATGACACCAGACTTGTTACCTCATAAAGAAGGACATGTTGTCCTCTATGGGCCAAGCTGGGTGTGGTGGATGTTGTTTCCATCGATCGGATGGTGATGTGTGTTATGATCGGCACTCCATGTCGACAACCCAAGGGCCTCAAGACATCATCTCCTTATTTATCCCTAGGAATGGGGGATAACATGCACAATGACTACTTGATCTCTAATCCAATGTTTTTTTAAATGCTTAAAACCTTCTTCATTAATATCTTTTATAGTTGGATAGTAGAAAATTCTTTCATTGTTATCTTTCCTATGAGATACTTGGCATAAATTATCTTCATAATTTCCATTCTTCCCATGAGAACCTGACTTGAATCATGAGGTACATGGATGCACTACTACATATGGGCAGATTTTTCCACGAAACTTTTCCACGTTTCCATTTTTTCATTTTTTTATTAAATTGGTCGTGATTATCGTCTCTATTGCCATGAAAGTTTGTTGCTATAGTGACGACTATTGAATATCTCATAGAACCTGCTAACACACGTGGCTTGAAATGGATAGTTGACTTTTTTGCGTTAACTCATGCATTTTCGTCGCTATATCAACAATAATCGATCTATATATACCTAACTTTAAGAAACTTTTCGACACATTTTCTATAGTTGCGACATTGTTCGTGGCGTTTGTTTGAGCTATTTATTTTTTCCGTCACCCACTGGTTGAACAAATCCAATTTTTGATCTACATAACTCGGATTTTGAACTTGCAAGGTTAGTATGTTTGTTTATTTATTTATTTACATATACTCATTTAACTTGTAAAATTTTGTTCAAATGAAATTTCATGTAGCTTGTTTTTTCCTTGATAATATATTATATGTAAATTACCATATTTCAAAAATTTTATGTCATTGGTTTTTGGATATAGCTAGTATATTCTATGGAAATTTATGTGAAATGTCAAAAAAAATATTTTCCGAAGAAGTATTTTAAGAAGAGGGAAAATTACCCCATCAATAAGACAATTCAAACATTAAAAACATATGTCATTATCAATCTAGATCAATTTGAGCCTACAATTCCTTATGTAAATTTAATCCTTATTACAAAACCACCAACTCATAACAACTTTACCGGTTGGACTAATGTTTGAAATAGAAAGTGGAAAAAAAATCCTCTTAGGTCTAATCCTATACCTTAGCGACCTTGTTAGCTCTCTAACTTTTGTGTTTCTATGATGTTGTGCCTATCTAATTTATTTCATATTTTTATTCTAGTATTAGGTTAGGTTAGTCATATAACATTGCATTCTTATGTGATGTTGTTTCTCTCATTTTTTTATAATCACACACAATTCTAGATGTAGTGATTAACTCTAGTTTGTAGTTGATGTAACTTTTTTATACACTATTAATAAGGAGTAGCTAAAATATAAAAAATTCATGATGAAATCTACTAGCCAAACAATGAAAATGAGAACATGCTAAAGTGTCTTAGAAAATAAAATTGTGACCACTATAAGTAGCATAAAATTGTGACCATTGTAAGTAGCTGCAAATCAACACGTCATAATTTAAACCAACCAAACCCAATTGTGGATGACAAGTGGATGGCATTCATTTTTTAGTGGTGAATTTCAAAGATTGACATATTCTCTACAAAACAACTTAGAGGTTAGTGTATGGTGTCGAGTGATTCAAGTTTGAGAAATTTTGATCTCTTTCATTAAATGGTGTGTAATTATTTTCCATGGTGATTCAGTACACACTACTCTAAAGTACAAATTGAAGCATATCGATCTTAATAGTTAATCAATAATAATAATAATAATAATAAAACATGTAAAAATGTCTTAGAAAAATAATTGTGACAATTGTAGGTCACTGTAAATAAACATATCATAATCGAAAGGAGTAGATAAAATATCATGAAGGAGTAGATAAAATATAAAAATTTGGCAACTTACTATTTGGTATGGTGTAGGTATAACAATTACTTGTCAGTACAAGGATTTGTCACTATGAACGAAAATGACAAGAAGTTTTCTCAGTTTAGAGTAGCATGAGAGGTGAGGGGTGATGGAAAATGTTATTGCCCTTGCTATGATTGCAGGGGCTTGCAAAGAAGAAGACTTTTAATGAAACAACTGAAAGACATTGTAGCGAGAAGGGGCACGCCGAAGGGGGTTATGAATATTGTCCCTTGGTAAGAGGTTATTTAATATTTAATGTATTCTTTGTAATATTCATCATGTCATGAATTTTAGTAATATTTCTTATCCTTTTTTTATTATATATTTTCTATACACACTAACTTTACTACATTGTTTTTAAATATATAGACGATGCCCCCAAAATGTTGACCTCTAGAGAGTTATTTGCCAAGTAGTAGAAGAAATACTCCTTTAGAGGGTGATGAACTTCGAGATCGGAATATTGAAGTTGTTGATCAAGTTATTAATGATGATATGGATGGAGATAACGTTAGTGATACAAATCAAGAAGATGAGATACATATATTGATCCAATACACATTTTCTCCAATGGATGAGGACAACCAGGATGATAGTCATGATGTTGATCCTCTACACGAGAAGTCCCGTCAACCTCTTTATGAAGGCTCAACAACAAATATTCTATATGCTATATTGTTGTTGGTGAACTTGAAGGTTTTGAATGGTTTATCAAACACATGCCTCACACAGATACTAAGGTATTTAATTTGTTAATTATTTATGCCTGCATGTTCACAAATACTTAAAAGGTTCAATTTTTTCCTATATTGCCATTGTTTTATAATTTGTAAAGTATGGATGCGATATTGATGATTAATATTGTTTACATTGACTTATTGTTTTGAATATCGTAGATTGTTAGGTGAATTTCTATTACCGACGTCAAATATTTTTCCACGCACATATCAAGAAATATTCGTGATTATGAAAGAAATTGGAATGGAGTATCAAGCTATTGATGCATGTCCTAATGATCATATC
>ML790447.1:164675-199524 GCA_009831015.1 Picea engelmannii | reverse complement strand
ATATATATATATATATCAAACCGATAAAGCGTCAAAGAAGGTGCCTCACAAAGTTCTTCATTATATTCTCATAATTCCATGTTTCCAGCTGTTGTTCAGGTGCCAAAGTATAGCACAGTTTATGGATTTCCATGCAAAGAAAAAAAGTCGAGACGATGTTCTTCAAATGCCTGCAGATGGTTCTGCATTGAAGTACATCGAAGAAAAGTGACCAATTTTTAAATAAGAACCCCGCTATGTTATACTTCATTGGCAATTGATGGTCTCAATCCATTTGGAGAGCTTCGTTCTACGTAATCAGTGTGGCCTGTTTTTGTTATAAACAATAACCTTCATCCTTGGATGTTGATCAAGAGAGAGCACACAATGTTGGCAATGATTGTTCTAGGTATTTAATTACCTTTTATTTTCTTTAAAGTATGACAAAATATTTCATTTCTTTGTTTCGTGCATGGTAATTATGTCTTTTATATATAACGACATATAGATAAGTATAATTAATCATGTATGTTGAACCAATTAGGTAAGTACCAGGTTAAAGATATGAATATATATATTGAGCCTCTTATTGATGAGTTGTTGAAGTTATGGGTTGGCGTCACTATGTATGACATCTCTAGACCAATAAGGAAAAAACAATTTCAATTCCATGGAATACTATCATGGACAATTCATGATGCTCCCGAGTTAACACATTTTTGTGGTATATTGTTACTTTCTTTTGTGATTTTATATTATATATATTTATTGAAAATATCATGCATTATTTTAAATTGTAACTCTAATTTGCTACATTAATTCATATATCTTGTAGGTCTTCAAACAAAGGGTAAATTTGCATGCCTAGTTTGTGGTCCCCTCGTCATTCAAGGAGTTTAGGAAAGGAAGTGTTTGATGAGTATAGGCACTGTCTGCCTAAGAACCATAGTTATCGAACTATAGACAAAACAATATTCAATGGTGTTGTAACAAATATTATCAATCAGACGCCACAAGTAATAGACACAAAAGATGAGGTTGGAATAGGTACAGAAAGCACCTCCTTCTCTATTAACAGATTGTCCTGTAGCCCAAAGGAGATGGGAGCTGATCAATTAACAAGGTTTTGGCGAAGGAATGGCAATGGCAATCAAGCTTTCTATGAGCAATCATTTAGTTTTGATTGTTTTCATTCAAGGACTTCAGGGTACAAGGAAATCCTACGTGGGTGTAAAGATATTGGAGCTGATATTGAGTGCAGATAATTTGCCTCCTAGTCCAATAATGGTCATGACGTATAAAATCCACGCTTTGGATCAGTTTTTATTGTGGTGCTTGAGATTCTGTCCTAATCTGGTGAGGATAGGAGCTAGAAGTAAGGAACCCAACTTAATTCTACACAATTTGTCTTCCAAGATTGCAAGAATGAATGAATATCATTCTGAATGGGTAGAATGGAAAGTAAAGCTGGAACAATTGCAAACAAAGATGGAAGCAACTTTGGAGAAGCTGCCAGAAGGCAACGTTTTCAATGTAGATTCCATAATCAATCACATGCCTGATAAGCAAGTAAGACAATTTCTTTGTCAGACCGGGTCTGGTAAAGAACTTCTTGAACATATTCCAGAAGAAATCTCCGTTCTGGAATCTATTAGAGACGGAGTTGGCAATCGAGTGGAAACAAGGAATCTTGTGACCTTGCTACATATAGTTTTGTCCAAGAGCATTGAGGAATGGGTGCCCAATATAGAGATGTTCAAACTGGTAGAAAATTGTTTCTCTATTGTTAAGCCTCTGCAAAGATCGGTCGAGACTGGGTACACTAATACCTGTGATACTTGATCTGAAGACATGGAGGGAACCAGTGATTTGGAAGAGTACGGCGAAGACATACACGTTCAAAGTATACGTGAAACTAGAAATGAATCATGGTTGAAAGATAACTTCTTTCCATCTTGCAGAAAGGAGGCAACTGATAGCTTGTCTTCTGGTGGGGCTAAATGACATACTATGCATATAGACTTAGAAACATATCAGTGGCTGCTACATGAGAATCCATGGGATTTAAATCAAAACCATCGGATATTATTAGTGCAAGTGATCAAACAAGCCAGTTATGAAAAGGCTTCGAAAGATTTGCAGATATTAAAAATGAATACGACGAAATCTGCGAGGTTATGAAGGAGAGATCCATCAACTTCGGCAGCTGGAAGTGCTTCGGGGGTCATGGATTGTGGGGATGACAACCACTGAAACAGCGTTGTATCGCGATGTTCTTAAAAATTTTCAACCATCAATTCTTTTTGTTGAAGAAGCTTCTGAGATCTTGGAGTCCCAACTGCTTGCGATGCTTGAACCCTCCATTAAGCATCTGATTTTGTTTGATGATCAACATCAGTTATTTCCCCGTGTAGAATTTTATGAACTTCACGCTGGAAACCTTTTGAATGCCCAGTACTCCAAAACTGATGTATTCAGACTGGAGATCCCAGAGGCGATTGATGGCGTTCCCTCTGATATTCTTCATCCAGAAAATACGTGGCCTGACAAGACCGCATATAGAGAAATGCACCATCTTTCCAAGCATAGACAGTGCTATGAATAATGGATGCCTTTTCCAGAATTAGTCGAACTGTCAAATTCATAAATCGATTTGCCTCCACGCTCTGATGCAACAGAAACATGAACAGTATTTCCAGCAGCAGCGGTTGGTGAGAGTTGAACCCCTGGAATGTCAGAGGTTCCAGTCACAGCCTCCTCCTATTCAATCTGAAACCTCAACTGCTCACGGTGCTTGAACTGACCATTCAACATCTAATTTTATTGGTGATCATTATCAGTATCTCCCCATGTAGCATGTTACGAGCTTGAGTGTCGGCATGGCTTTCACGTGTCGATGTTTGAAAGACTCGTTGAACATAACGAGATGTCATTCCAATTGCTCACTGTACAGAGTAGCATGATGAAGAGTCGTTCCAATGCAAATTTCTCCTCCTCCAAAAGCGGTGAACTGCAATAGCTGGAAGCCTACCTTCTGCACTAGGAGGGATGTCCTCTCTTCAGCTGCTGCAACTCTCCGACAACAACTTGTTCATGAGAATTGTGAAGGCAAGAGCGCTTTCTCCCCGGGATCCCATAACTAGAGCTCCGGCGGAACCATACATAAATATCAAGCTCAACAGGGAGGTTGTTAAAACGCGCACTTCACCGAAAAGTGGTTACCCGGATTGAAACCAAATCTTTTCATTCGGAAAAAATAAGCTCCAGTCTGTGCCCACTTTGGAAATTTCAGTGTGGGATGAAGACACCGGAAGCAGAGATGATTTCCTCGGTGGTGTTTTCTTTTATCTCTCTGAGGTTCCGATGCGCATGCCTCCCGACAGTCCGTTGGCGCCTCAGTGGTATAGACTGGAAGGGGACGAGCGAGTTAAAGGAGGCATAATGCTTGCGGTCTGGATTGGAACTCAAATACCAACGTTCATTGTATCCAAGAAAGGCATTGCTCTTAATGGTTCTCATCCAGCTCTATTATATGGTTATGAGGCTTTAACATTAGCATCACCCCAAGCTTCAATGTTGATCGCATTATCAATACATTGACAGGGAAAGATATTTTGTTGGTGGACCGACTCTGAGAAGATTGACTTAGCATATCTGTTTATGGAATCTCTTAAAGATCAACATCAGAGTTTGAATTTGAGTTTTCCATGGGAGAAAAGTTGGATGGATAGGCCACATCTGGTTTTGCTACTCTGTGATTGGATACAATCAATTCTAATATCATCAACCAAGCAGAACGTTGCACCACAAATATCAACACAGAATGATGGTTGTTTTCTTGCTCGATGTTGGGTAATATTTAAGTGGTGTTTGCAGTCTGAATACTTGGAGAGAGAAAAATTTTCACCAAATCGGATGCGCCCGATAAATTGTGTGCTCATAGCAGCAATATCATTTCAAGATAATGATAGAGATATTCACAATGGATTCCCATGAATATCATTTGAACATGTCAAACCCGAATCAGAAATTATTTTTCCAAGAGTTCTTGTGAAAGAATTTACAGAAGTTGTAGAGGTATTGTTTTCCTTACATAGAAGATACTTCCGGCCTACTTTGGATTTGTGGGCTTCCTCAGCTTTGGCAGCAGCTAGTCTAGGTCAAAGAGTGTTCTCCAAAGAGATGCCAAAGCTTGTATGCTTAGTGTTGGAATCATTTACAAGGTATCTAGGGTCACATCCTAATCCAAAGAATGTTTTTCCTGTCATTGTGGAAAAACTGCTTGAACCATTATTGTCACTGCTAGAAGTTCTGACAGGAGAATTCAATTCTAAAGAACGCTCTAAGAATGATGTTGCATATATCTGGAGGACAAGGCTGTTGGGAATTGTTGAAGACATATTTTCATTTGGATTATTTCATTCGGTGCATATTGATGGCTATTTAAATGTTTGCAAAAGCTATAGTCAGGTTGAATCTCAAAGAGTCATAAAAGAAAAACCGCAACTTCCAAGTGTCAAGGAAGGAATGACGAGGTGTCAAAGCAATTAACAAACGGTTAAAAGATTAGTAACAATAGCCATCGGACAGTCACACAATCCGGAGAAGGAAAATCGTTTCATATGCACCAGAAAACTAAGAGTTTTATTTTAGATTTTTTCTCTTTTAAAAGACTGATGTATGTAACAGAAGAAGAGGGCACGGGGGAGAGTTGGGAATAAATCTCTCGTGAAGAGGGGTTTCTTTGCTGATTTAATTTGTAAACCAGAATGAAATAATATAGAAGATCTTTTACTTGTGACTGTGAGATTCATCACGGTCGATTTCTTTCAGTATGTTCTTCCTTATTTCAGTTGTGTTAAAATTGTTTGGAACTCATTCTATATGCTCCTTACCCACAGTTGATGTGTTGTCATTATCATATTGTTTATTTATTCCTTATTCCGTCATGACTATGTACAAGTTTGTTTTCCTGTATCTTCGTTTCATTTCATCTTCCTAACTGATGTGTTTCGTTATACTTTAGTACGACCACTACTATAGCGAATGAATTTTGGTTTTTTGTAATTGTTTACTGCCTTTCCTCTGCACCAGCTATCAGCGGGTGTAAGACCAGTCTACACTTCTAGAATTCTGCATATATTCTCTGCTACATCAGCCTTTCCTTTCCTTTTTCTGCTACCACATCATGATTATCAAATCGCTGAAAGATAAACTTACTTTGCATCACTTTCCGCAAGTTATTTGATCTCTGCTATTGTCTCCTTTCTTCGGTTTTCACTTGACTCCATGCCCAATGGACCATTTCCCTGGTTTAACCCCCAAACTTTAAAAATCCAAGACCATCATTTATCCATAAATCTATCCACCATTTCACGCTTACTAAAAATCATATTGTGACATTGTTCAAGAGATCCCTCTCGGGTTGGAAGGGGCAGCTTCCAATCCAAAGTGGTTCAAGGTTGCCTCAGGATTGATTTGCATGCAACCCATTTTAGTTTCGAGTGTCAACATTTTGGCGTCGTTGCTGGGGAATTCGAATTTGATATCTATCCCTGGGAGAACGACATTTTCATAGTCCTAAGGCCTGGTTGAGCAGCCGGTCATAGGAAAATATTGGTTGCACATGCTCTGGTGACTCCATTAAAAGTTTTCGATGGTGATTTCACTGGCGGGAGAACTCAGAATTGCAACTTTCATGTTAAGGTCGCCTAATGGATGAAGGCACCTGGTCTACTGTTCTTGGCACTTTACGGGAAAGTACCATCCCTAGATGAAGCCTATGTTGTAACATATATTATCAATCAGACACCACAAGTAATAGACGCAAAAGATGAGGTTGGAATAGGTACAGAAAGCACCTCCTTCTCTATTAACATATTGTCCTATAGCCCAAAGGAGTTGGGAGTTGATCAATTAACAAGGTTTTGGTGAAGGAATGGCAACGACAATCAAGCTTGCTCTGAGAAATCATTTAGTTTTGATTGTTTTCATTCAAGGACTTCAGGGTACAGAGAAATCCTACATAGGTGTAAAGATATTGGAGCTGATATTGAGTACAGATAATTTGCCTCCTGGTCCAATAATGGTCATGACGTATAAAAACCACGCTTTGGATCAGTTTTTATTGTGGTGCTTGAGATTTTGTCCTAATCTGGTGAGGATAGGAGGTAGAAGTAAGGAACCGGACTTAATTCTACACAATTTGTCTTCCAAGATTGCAAGAATGAATGAATATCGTTATGAATGGGTAGAATGGAAAGTAAAGCTGGAACAATTGCAAACACAGATGGAAGTAGCTTTGGAGAAGCTGCGAGAAGGAAACGTTTTCAATGTAGATTCCATAATCAATCACATGCCTGATAAGCAAGTAAGACAATTTATTTGTCAGACTAGGTCTGGTAAAGAACTTCTTGAACATATTCCAGAAGAAATCTCCATTCTGGAATCTATTAGAGACGGAGTTGGCAATCGGGTGGAAACAAGGAATCTTGTGACCTTGCTACATAGAGTTTTGTCCAAGAGCATTGGGGAATGGGTGCCCAATATAGAGATGTTCGAATTGGTAGAAAATTGTTTCTCTATTGTTAAGCCTCTGCAAAGATTGGTTGAGACTAGGTACGCTAATACCCATGATACTCGATCTGAAGATGTGGAGGGAACCAATGATTTGGAAGAGTACGACAAAGACATACACGTTCAAAGTATACGTGAAACTAGAAATGAATCATGGTTGAAAGAGAACTTCTTTCCATCTTGCAGAAAGGAGGCAAATGATAGCTTGTCTTATGGTGGGGCTAAACGATATATTATGCATATAGACTTAGAAACATATTAGTGGCTGCTACATGAGAATCCATGGGATTTAAATCAACACCATCGGATATTATTAGTGCATGTGATCAAACAAGCTAGTTATGAAAAGGCTTCGAAAGCTTTGCAGATATTAAAAATGAATACGACAAAATCTGCGAGGTTATGAAGGAGAGATCCATCAGCTTCGACAACTGGAAGTGCTTCGGGGATCACAGATTGTGGGGATGAAAACCATTGGAGCAGCGTTGTATCGCGGCATTCTTAAAAATCTTCGACCATCAATTCTTTTTGTTGAAGAATCTTCTGAGATATTGGAGTCCCAACTGCTTACGGTGCTTGAACCCTCCATTAAGAATCTGATTTTTTTTTATGATCAACATCAATTATCTCCCCATGTAGCATGTTATGAACTTCACACTGGAAACCTTTTGAATGCCTAGTACTCCAAAATCGATGTATTCGGACTGGAGATCCCAGAGGAGATTGATGGAGTTCCCTCTTAGATTCTTCATCCAAAAAATACATGGCCTGACAAGATCACATACAGAGAAACGCACCATCTGTCCAAGAATAGACAGTGCTATGTATAACGGATGCCTTTTCCAAAATTACTCTAACTGTCAAATTCATAAATCAATTTGCCTCCACGCTCTGATGCAACAGAAACATGAATAGTATTGCCAGCAACAACGGTTGGTGAGAGTTGAACCCCTGGAATGTCAGAGGTTCCAGTTGCAGCCTCCTCCTATTCAATCTGAAACCTCAACTTCTCGCGGTGCTTGAACCGACCATTCAACATCTAATTTGATTGGTGATCATTATCAATATCTCCCCATGTAGCATGTTATGATCTTGAGCGTCGGCATGGATTTCACGTGTCGATGTTTGAAAGACTCGTTGAACATAACGAGATGCCGTTCCAATTGCTTGTTGTACAGAGTAGCATGATGAAGAGTCATTCCAATGCAAATTTATCCTTCTTCGAAAGCAGTGAACTGCAATAGCTGGAAGCCTACCTTCTGCAATAGGAGGGATGTCCTCTCTTCAGCTGCTGCAACTCTCCGACAACAACTTGTTCGTGAGAATTGTGAAGGCAAGAGCGCTTGCTCCCTGGGATTCCATAACTAGAGCTCCGGTGGAACCGTACATAAATATCAGGCTCAGCAGCGACGTTGTTAAAACTCGCACTTCGCCGAAAAGTGGTTACCCGGATTGAAACCAAATCTTTTCTTTCGAAAAAAATAAGCTCCAATCTGCGCCCACTTTGGAAATTTCAGTGTGGGATGAAGACACCAGAAGCATAGATGATTTCCTCGGCGGTGTTTTCTTTGATCTCTCTGAGGTTCCGATGCATATGGATCCTGACAGTCAGTTGGCGCCTCAGTGGTATAGACTGGAAGGGGATGGGAGAGTTAAAGGAGACATAATGCTTGCGGTCTGGATTGGAACTCAGATACCAACGTTCATTGTATCCAAGAAAGGAATTGCTCTTAATGGTTCTCATCCAACTCTATTATATGGTTATGAGGATTTAACATTAGCATCACCCCAAGCTTCAGTGTTGATCGCATTATCAAGAAATTGACGGGGCAAGATATTTTGTTGGTGGACCGACTCTGAGAAGATTGACTTAGCATATCTGTTTATGGAATCTCTTAAAGATCAACAACAGAGTTTGAATTTGAGTTTGCCATGGGAGAAAATTTGGATGGACAGGACACAGCTGGTTTTGCTACTCTGTGATTGGATACAATCAATTCTAATCTCATCAACCAAGCAGAACACTGCACCACAAATATCAACACAGAATGATGGTTGTTTGCTTGCTTGATGCTGGGTAATATTTAAGTTGTGTTTACAGTCTGAATACTTGGAGAGAGCAATTTTTTCACCAAATCGGATGCGCCTGATAAATTGTATGCTCATAGAAACAATATCATTTCAAGATAATGATAGAGATATTCGCAACAGGTTCCCATGCATATCATTTGAACATGTCAAACCCGAATCAGAAATGATTTTTCCAAGAGTTCTTATGAAAGAATTTACAGAAGCTGTAGAGGTATTGTTTTCCTTACATAGAAGATACTCCCGTCCTACTTTGGATTTGTGGGCTTCCTAAGATTTGGCAACAACTAGTCTAGGTCAAAGAGTGTTCTCCAAAGAGCTACCAGAGGATGGCCAATTTGTTCTGCCAAATCTTTTATGCTTAGTGTTGGAATCATTTACAAGGTATCTGGGCTCACATCCTAATCCAAAGAATGTTTTTCCTGTCATTGTGGAAAAACTGCTTGAACCATTACTATCAGTGCTAGAAGTTCTGATAGGAGAATTCAATTCTAAAGAACGCTCTAAGAATGATGTTGCATATATCTGGAGGACAAGGCTATTGGGAATTGTTGAAGACATATTTGCATTTGGATTATTTCATTCGGTGCATATTGATGGCTATTTAAATGTTTGCAAAATCTATAGTCAGGTTGAATCTCAAAGAGTCATAAAAGCAAAACCGCAGCTTCCAAGTGTCAAGGAAGGAATGACAAGGTTTCAAAGCAATTAACAAACGGTTAAAAGATTAGTAACAACAGCCATACGATAGTCGCACAGTCCGGAGAAGGCAAACTGTTTCATATGCCCCAGAAAACTAAGAGTTTTATTTTAGATTTTTTCTCTTTTAAAAGACTGATGTATGTAATAGAAGAAGAGGGCACGGGGGAGAGCTGGGAATAAACCTCTCGTGAAGAGGGGGTTCTTTGCTGAGTTAATTTGTAAACCAGAATGAAATAATACAAAATATCTTTTACTTGTGATTGTGAGATTCATCACAGTCGATTTCTTTCAGTATGTTCTTCCTTATTTCAGCTGTGTTAAATTTGTTTGGAACTCATTCTATATGATCCTTACCCACAGTTGATGTGTTTTCATTATCATACATTTTATTTCTTCCTTATTTCGTCACGACTATGTACAAGTTTGTTTTCCTGTATCTTCGTTTCATTTCATCTTCCTAACTGATGTGCTTCGTTATACTTTAGTATGGCCACTACTATAGCGAATGAATTTTGGTTTTCTGTAATTGTTTACTGCCTTTCCTCTGCACCGGCTATCAGCGAGTGTAAGACCAATCTACACTTCCATAATTCTACATATATTCTCTGCTACATCGGCCTTTCCTTTCCTTTTTCTACTACAGCATCATGATTATCAAATCGCTAAAAGATAGGCTTACTTTGCCTCACTTTCCGCAAGTTATTTGATCTCTACTATTGTCTCCTTTCTTCAGTTTTCACTTGACTCCATGCCCAATGGACCATTTCCCTGGTTTAACCCCCAAACTTTAAAAATTCAAGACCATCATTTATCCATAAATCTGCCCACCATTTCACGCTTACTAAAAATCATATTGTGACATTGTTTGATAGATCCCTCTCATGTTGGAAGGGGCAGCTTCCAATCCAAAGTGGTTCGAGGTTGCCTCAGGATTGATTTGCATGCAACCCATTTCAGTTCCGAGTGTCAACAAATGGTAAAGAAGAGGATGGGAAAAAACCACGAAGAATGGCACCTCACCTATGGAAGTTGGAATATATTAGAAATCGTCAAAGTATGCAAATTATTTGTGTATAAAATATTATATGAATCTTTGGTTAATTTCATTAGTATTAATTTCATTTTGTTTGATTAATTAGTGTTAATTTCATTTTGTTGATGTTTCATGAATGTCGTTAAGGCACGAATGGGCTTCCACGAGGAATTAAAAGTTACCCGATGCAATTCAATAGGTTTCCATACTACGAGCACCTACAAATAGTTGATATGTTTCATACAATGCATATCGGGAAGAACATGACAGAATTGTTATGGTGAATATTAGATGGAAGGACTGACAAAGAGAGAATTGGAAAGATTTGTAGTGACATCCAGGAAGCTAATCACACATTGCAAAGTGTTATTATTAATTATAATGGTGATGGTCATGAACAGAATACTAGTCTTCCTTGGTTATTGATGGAGCAACAGAGCAATATTGTAAAAGAGGTCATTCAGAAAATTAAGTTTCCGATGGAGTTTTTGTCAAACATACAAAATATATTAACGGAAAAAGGTGATTTTAGTGGGGTTAAAACACATGACTGGCATACATTCATTAAGGTAATTAGTAGGTTATAATATATTTCCTTATTGATACACATTTTTTGGAAAAAATAATTATTATTTGTTTTTTGTTACAGTATGTTATACCTTTATCTCTCCCAGGAGGCTTTGACAACAACATAAAACAAATTATTTATGAACTTGGCAAATACATGAGGTAAGTAACGTTTTATATGGAAAATTTACTTCTTATGTGATTTGTAGCGGAACTTATTGACATATTATGTTTTATCTACAAAAATGTATATGCCTTGATATTATTTTATTGCATCATTTGTAGGTGGCTTTCATCAAAAGAAATCCATAAAGAAGATATAAGGTATTGGAAGAGAGAAATTCCTCGACTAATGTGTCAAATGCAATAATATCTACCTCCAACATTTTTCAATGCACAAGAACACTACCTCATACACCAAGTTGAGGAGATTGAATTATGTGGACCAGTACACACAAGGTCGATGTGGATGGTGGAGAGGCAGTTGAAGTCAATGAAGGATTTTGTTAGACAAAGAGCACGTCCTTGTTGGATTACTGAGAGGGGAGGTGAATCAGTAAAGAAATCTAATCATTTTTAACCATATAATGCAAGTGTTATATCAATGTAGAATTATCATCCAATATTTGCAGAGTAAATAAACAATGAACAAATGAACAATCATACACATACACAATACACTAGTGTTTTTATGTGGAAACCCAAAGAGGGAGAAAACCATGGAATGTTTTTTCTTATATGTCTTGAATAATTACATTCATTGGAAGCACTAACTTCCTTTGTTTTCCAACCGCAACTAGAAGGAGGCTCCAACCCCCTAGTTTCTCAGGCTACAACCTGAGGGAAGCTCCAACTCCACAATTATCTGGATACAACTAGAAGGAGGCTACAACCCCCTATGTTCTCCAGCTACAACTGCAAGGTGGTTACAACCACCTGTCCTTTCCCCATCCAACCACCTTGACATATAAGTAGAATGTTGGAACCATTGTCACACTTTCACCATGAGATATACTTTTGTAAACCTGTACCAATCAACCTGCACCAAACAACCTGTACCGATAATCTGAACCATGCATCAACCTATACCTCAACCTATAATCAACCTGTACCATAAAAACGTGCATCAACCATGCACCAACCTGTACCAAAAAACATGTAATCAACTTGTACCATAAATAAGTGCACCAACCTGTGCCTCAACCTGCAAACCTTCCTTAACTTTAACAACAAGAGACTAGCATTTTCATCAAACTTCACTTTAGTCTCACATGACTAGTTTTGGATTAATCAACAACCCTAATTTGAAATAATCATAACTATGTACCTGTAATGAATAAAGATCTGAAAAGAATACACAATGTTCTTTAGTGTGTTTTATGCAATTCCTCCAGGTGTCACTACTTGGAACCTCTTAGAAAATAAGTTATAGAAAAAATGGCATACCTTGTTGAATTCTGGCTTATTCTAGAGAGCGAACTTGTAGAGCGTGGCCTGCACAAAATATTTGTTGTATGGATCTAAAAATTTTACACAGAATACTACAGACTGTACTCTAACCAGCACATTTGGTCTTACTAAATTTGGATCTGTTATGAAGAATTTATAACGTTTTTACCCGAAACACCTGTTTTAGACTAGTTTAAGGACTAACCACAAACCCTATTTTCCACGGATTGTAACTCCAAAAATACAACGACCCACAATGTGAAATTCTTACCACAGATACTTGGATATGTTTCCTCAATGGCCTTCCAATTTCACGGTCTGATTCATTCTAGAAAAAAAGTTATTGCGAAAATGGTGAGATGACCTATAAATAACATACCTTAGAAAGTATCATCAAAATAATTTATCCTCTCTTGAATTTCGGCCTTCTTTACTTCACCTTCCCTCTGAAATTTGGCTTAGATATCTTTTAGTTACCTTAGTCACTTGTATATATTCAATATGCTCAAGTGTAATTTAAAATGAGATAGCCTTGCCTCTTATTTATACTCTCCAAGTAGCTTCCTTAGAAGCATCTTCTAGGCCACTTTGTCCACATAGTCACCTATGTCCAGCTTTGCCCAATTTTCCACTTGTCCATATATCCAATAGCCACTTGACTACTTAACCCATTTTCCTCATTTTAGGGTTAACCTTCTTATAACCACTTTTCATAATTAGAAATTTCTCCATTTACTTTATTATTTAAATAATCCTCCTTGACTTTGTCACTTCACTTTATTATTTAAATAATCCTCTTTGACTTTGTCACTTCACTTTATTATTTAAATAATCCTCTTTCACTTTGTCACTTCACTTTATTATTTAAATAATTTCTTCTTTGCAAGCACTTTGACTTCTTTGACCTTTTGGGACTTCAAGCCAACATAATTGAATTTGGATCTGTTATGAAGAAATTATGACGTTTTTACCCGAAACACTTGTTTTAGACTAGCCACAAACCCTATTTTCCACAGAGTGTAACTCCAAAAATACAACGACCCACAAGCTGAAATTTGTACCACATATACTTGGATATGTTTCCTCAATGGCCTCCCAATTTCACAGTCTAAATCATTCTAGAAAAAAATTTATTACGAAAATGGTGAGATGACATGTAAATAACATACCTTAGAAAGTAGCATCAAAAGAATTTATCCTCCCTTGAATTTCGGCCTTCTTTACTTCACCTTCCCTCCAAAATTCGACTTAGATATCCTTTGGTTACCTTAGTCATATGTAGATATTCAATATGCTCAAGTGTGATTTAAAATGAGAGAGCCTTGCCTCTTATTTATACTCTCCAAGTAGCTACCTTAGAAGCATCTTCTAGGCCACTTTGTCCACATAGTCACCTATGTCCAACTTTGCCCAATTTGCCACTTGTCCATATATCCAATAGCCACTTGACTACTTAACCCATTTTCCTCATTTTAGGGTTAACCTTCTTATAACCACTTTCCATAATTAGAAAGCTCTCTATTTACTTTATTATTTAAATAATCCTCCTTGACTTTGTCACTTCACTTTATTATTTAAATAATCCTCTTTGACTTTGTCACTTCACTTTATTATTTAAATAATCATCTTTGACTTTGTCACTTCACTTTATTATTTAAATAATCCTCTTTGACTTTGTCACTTCACTTTATTATTTAAATAATTTCTTCTTTCCAAGAACTTTGACTTCTTTGACCTTTTGGGACTTCTAGCCAACATATGAGGGTCCTCCAACTTTGTAAGGCCATAACTCTCAAAACATGAGGAGTTATGTGACGTTCTGCATACCACTAGAAATGGAATGACATTTATTATCCATCTAGAATAGTCTTAGATGCAAATATATCAAAACTCATACCATTATACATCAAACAAACTTGGGTCCATTACCCAAACCTTTGTGCTACCAGAATTCGCTATTGGACTTTCTTCAAGGGTTGACATCAATGAAAACCAACCCAATTAATCAACAGTCCTAAGGGTTCTATGGTATATCCATGCATGGTGTATATTAGTCAATATCTACCTAAATTAGCAGAAAATATGAATGTGCCTAGCATTTGGCATCTTGATTCCATCAACAAATTTGAAGGGGAGGTCCTATTGGGGAAAGGTAAAATGAGGACTGTGGAAGGTAATTATTAGATGTTGACGTAGATTTAATATATTACACATTATTTTTCCAATTTTATTTTATCATACTAATTTTTTATATTTTGTATTCCAGCATATTGAACTATATTAAACTATTCCTTTATTAACAATAACTAATTAATGATATTAAATTGTGATTTTATTATATAGTTTCTCGAGAGTGGGATGCTTTACATTTATACATTGCAAACAACCTTGATTGGATGGAGCATTGGATAGAATATTGTGAATAATACTTCGGTAGGTTATCATGGGAAGGGGTGAGTAAGATGATTAAAATAATGCATCGTCATCGAGATCAATTTCATGATCTTACGTCAAGGGAAGTTGATTTATCCTTTGGTTTAAAAGATAAACGTGAAAGTAAATTGTTTACCCACATTTTCCTAGTTATTTCCCAATTTTTCAATGTATTTAGTTTGTTTAATTTTTGAAATATATATTTACTAAGTTCTATATGAGGTTTATTAATTGGAAATGTATTTTTTACTTGTTGTCCATGTTGCAGTTGAAACATCACAAGGCTATGTGGTGTAATGGTCATAAATTTTGTATCAAAATGTTGGATGATAAGATGAAAACCTCGGATTGTGGGATAACTATAGTGTTTAAGGTCACCAATGTTTCCTATAGAAGTGACAGACATCAGGAAGAAACTGAGAATAGGTACTATGGGAATTTGGAGGATATAATTGAGTGTGATTTTAATTCCTTTAAAATAGTTTTGTTTGAGGTGAAATGGTACAGGCTATGGATGCATGAATGTGATCTTGAAAGAAATGTTATTGAACATGATAATGTATTTACCATGGTTAATACAAGGGCATGTGAACCAGGTACAGAGCCTTATGTTCTTCCAAGTCAATGTGAGCAAGTATTTTACTCAGAGGTACCTAGTAAAGGAGGTTGGTCATACGTTGTTAGATATGATCTAAGAGGAAGACCAATAAAGTATAATCATGTAGCCAAGGATGAATATAATAATGAGGAATAAGATCATGATTATGAAGATCAGGAGCAAGTGGTTGTAGTCGATGTGTCAGACGAAGAAGCTGAAGAAGTTGATCATCCAAATGTAGCAGACAACGATCTCATTGACAACATTGATTACTATATTAGTGAAAATGACATTGATGATGATGTTGATATGAATGAGCCTTTCACCAATATTGATTCTGAACCAAATCCCGATACAGATGTTGAGCTATATGAAGAAGAAGATGAAGGATATTTAATTGTTGAAAACAAGAGGTATGTGTTTATATCTTTTATATGATCTTTATATGTTTTTATTTTGTATAATAGAGTATGTTACATGTTCTTTATAATTTCAAATTAGGTATGGGGAAATTGAGAATGATGTGAGGGGGGGGGGCATAATTAGAGATTCCACCTTCACATGGTTGCCCCTGTTTAGTAGAGAATGAACTATTCTCGAAACCAAGATGAGCTCTACGCGACTGTGCCTAATTGTGTACTACTTGACCCCATTAAGGTGTGACTAAGCCTAATCATGTAATAATTGACCCCATTAAGGCGTGACTGTGCCTAATCATGTACTACTTGACCCAGATTATAATATAGTGTGGACTGAAATTTGGTAGATGAGAATGCTTGGAACCTCATGAAATGCTTGGAACCAAGGTATGGACTGAATTAGACGATCTCTAGGAGGAGAAATAAAAGAAGTTTAATATAACAATGTATGCACCTTGTCACCCCTGGTGCTCTATGTAGATTCTCCCAGAGTACCTCATAGCACTTTCTGTCTCCACTCTATTGATAGTAAGTGGATTAGGATTAGAGTTAGAACACTTGAGGCCTACTTAATAATTGGACAATGAAGTATGGCTTCAAAGAAGGAGAAATCAAAGAAGTTTAATATAACAATGTATGCACCTTGTCACCCCTGATGCTCTGTGTAGATTCTCCTAGAGGACCTCATAGGCCTTTCTGTATCCACTCTATTGATAGTAAGTGGCTTAGGATTAGAGTTAGAACACTTGAGGCCTACTTAATAATTGGACAATGAAGTATGGCTTCAAAGAAGGAGAAACCAAAGAATTTTAATATAACAATCTATGAACCTTGTCACCCATGTTGCTCTGTGTAGATTCTCCTAGAGGACCTCGTAAGATTTTCTGTCTCCACTCTATTGATATCCTATCTACCTACACAAACAACCACAAGAAGAATATGGAAATATTTCATCGTAGGCCTTAATATGTCCGGGGTAAGTTTCAGAGGCCTGCAAAGAATTATCTAGGTTGAAAGTGAGTTTAGTAAGAAGGGATTTTAGGTGATAGTGAGTTCAAGTATCACTTCATGAAACATATTCCCCAACATGACTCGAATGAAATTTGGGGTTGTAGAGGCATTTGATCAACCTATGTGGCTTCCTATTCTTTGACATTCATCACATATGCTAATGTATTCTCTAGCATCCTTATCAAAAAATTGTCTTGAAAAAGTTAATGGGGCCAACGTTGAAATTTTCTCAAACTTTTCCCATAGTCATTGAAATTTGACATGGTTGAACTAGATATATTCCATAAATATTTATTGAGGTTCGGTCATTAAAAGGGGTCAAACAAGACATGGTCCTGTGAGAACTGAGTGTTCGTTGTGGAGCCTGATTATCTTCCATATTCATAGGTATTTGTTTTCAGTCGTGTTTATACCCCATGAAGACTTTACACCCCAAAAGAATGTACACTCTTCCACGTAGGGGAGTACAGAGGAGGGTTACCCCCTCTGCGGGGTTTGGGGGCGAAGCCCCCAAAGGAAAAAATTCCTTGTAAATGTATATTGTAATTTCATTGTAAATCTAGACCATTCATTATAAGGTCGCAGATCTAAAGTTAGAAATTATGTTAGGTTTTTTTTCCCTAGAAAGAAACCCTCTTTTATGAGGGAAATGTATTGCGACTAGGTATGACAACGAATATTGTATTCTAAGAGAGGAGACTATGAGAGAAAGAAGAGTAAGTTATAGCGGGTTTGTTGTAGGTTGTATCCCTTCATTTGTTGGATAATAATAAAGGAAGGACCTGGAAATTTCTCTGGTGGACGTAACCCACACTGGGTGAACCACGTATATCTGTGTCTTTATTGTATTGTGTATCTTCCGTGTTCTATTTCCACATTTGTTTTATTTTATTGCTCCACGATCATGTTTTTCTAACAACTGGTATCAGCGCGAAAGGTAACTCGCAGGAAAAAAAGGGTTCCTGGTTTGAGTGGGAGCAATGGTGGAAGATGGAAAGTTTAGGGTCAATAAATTTAACGACCAAAACTACTAGTTATGGAAGATGCAGATGGAATATTATTTATATCAAAAGGATATATTCCTACCATTGGGCGGAATAACAAAGAAACCAATGACTATGAAGGGCAAAGAATGGGAGATTCTTGACATAAAGGCTCTAGGAACGATACGGATGAGCCTAGCAGTGTCGGTGGCTTTCAATATTTCGAAAGAAAAGACAACGAAGGATTTGATGGACACATTGGATAAATTGTATGAAAAACCCTCGGTGTCCAATAAGGTATTTCTAATGAAGAGATTATTTTGTATGAAGATGTCAAAAGGTGGGTCTGTTGCAGATCATTTAAATGAATTTAATACGGTTACTAATCAACTAAGTTCTATAAAAGTGGAATTTGATGATGAGGTTAGGGATCTTCTAATCTTGTGCTCATTACTAGAAAGTTGGAACGGCTTGGTCATGGTTGTAAGTAACTCTGTCTCTAGTTCAAATACTTTAAAATTTGATGATGTTGTTGGTGTTATCCTTAGTGGGGAAATGTGACGAAAAATCACAAGTGAGACATCAGGTAATGAGTTGAACATGGAGAATAGGGGAAGAAAAAAGGATAGAAGAAAGGGCTCAGGGAACCGCAAGAATTCTAGGAAGGGCAGATCCAAATCCAAACTTAAAAAGATAGAGTGCTGGAATTGTGGAAAGAAAGGACATCTGAAGAAAGACTGCAGATCTCCAAAGAAACAAAGAGATGGACAACATGAGAGAAATCATGAAGCAAATGTAACAGGTGATGTGTTACAAGATGCTTTGATTCTTTCTGTGGATAATATTTCTGAGTCTTGGGTTGTAGATTCAGGGGCTTCATTTCATGCAACACCCCATAGGAAAAAATTTCTAGATTATGTTCAAGGTGATTTTGGACAAGTTCATTTGGGTGATGATGCACCATGCAAAATTGTTGGAATGGGAAAGGTAAAAATAAATCAAAGCAATGGAAACCAATGGTTGTTAAAAGAGGTGAGACATGTTCCATATCTAAGGAAAAATCTAATTTCAATGGGACAATTGGAAAGTGAAGGTTGTATATCCATATTTACAGATAAGGTGTGGAAGGTCATCAAAGGATCATTGGTGATAGAAAAAGGAGAGAAGGTAGGTACATTGTATTTATGTATTGGTAATATTAACTCTTCTATCTCTTTAGATTCTATAGGAGTGGATACAACATTGTGGCATTATAGGCTTTGACACATGAGTGAGAAGGGGATGCAGATACTTCACAAAAGAAATTTGTTTCCAGATCTTAAACAAATTGTTTTAGACTTCTGTGAGCATTGTGTTTATGGAAAACAGAAAAGAGTCATATTCCTCAAAGTTGGAAAAGAAAAGAAGAGTGAAAGGTTAGAGCTTGTGCATACAGATGTATGGGGACAAACTCAGGTATCATCTCTTGGTGTCTCTCATTATTATGTTACTTTTATTGATGATTCAACTAGAAAACCTTTGGTTTATTGCATTTGACAAAAATCTGATGTTTTTGATACTTTTAAGAAATGGAAAGCTTTGGTTGAGAATGAGACAGGAAAAAGGTTGAAGTGTCTCAGATCATATAATGGAGGTGAATATTGCAGCAAGGCGTTTGATGATTATTGTTCATACCATGGGATTCATAGAGAGAATACAGTTCCAAGAACACCACACGAAACTGGTGTGTTAGAAATGATGAACATGACAATCATGGAGTGTGCAAGGAGTATGAGATTGCATGATGGTTTGCCCTCACAGTTCTGGGAAGATGTTGTAGATAATGATGTTTACTTAATAAACAAAGGACCTTCAAGCTCTTTGGATGGTAGAATTCCAAAGAAGGAATGGATAGGAAAAAAGGTAAACTATTCCTTTTTGAAGACTTTCGGTTGTGAACCATTTGTCCATATTGATAAAGAAAATAGAAAAAAGCTTGAGGAAACATCCAAGAAGTGTACCTTTATTGGATACAGTGTTAATGATTTTGGTTATCACTTATGGGATTATGAAAATAACAAAATCATTAGGAGTAGAGATGTCATATTCAATGAGAAGGTCATGTACACAGATCAGGTGTAGGGAAAGAAATAGGAAAAAGAAAAACCAGAATACACAGTGCTTGATGAGATCACTAAAAACGAAATTCCAAAGGAACCAGAAAATCAAAATGCACGAAAACAGGAGCAACAAGTACCTCAAACTCCTACAAGTGTGGTTAGAATATATACAAGATTAAGTATACCCCCTGAATGATGCTCTCCTTCATTGTATTATTTATTATTGATTGATTCTGGTGAACCATAATGTTATGAAGAGGCAATGCAAGTAGACACCAAAAAGAAGTGGGAGTAAGGCATGAAGGAGGAAATGGATTCCTTGGTAAATAAACAAACTTGGGACTTGGTTCAGTTGCCTGCAAGAAAAAGAGACTTGCAGAATAAATGGGTTTACAAGTTGAAGGAAGAAGATGGAGGAAAAAAGCGGTACAAGGCTAAACTTGTTAAAAAGGGGTTTGCACAAAAGAAAGGTATAGATTTTGATGAAATATTTTCTCCTATTGTTAAAATGACTTCAATTAGGACTATTTTGAGTCTTGTGGTAGTAGAATATTTGCATCTTGAAAAGTCAGATGTAAAAACAACTTTTCTCCATGGGGATTTGCAGGAAGAGATTTATATGCAACAACCACAGGGGTATGAGGTCAAAGGGAAGGAGAATTTGTTAAGCAGGTTGAAGAAGAGCTTGTATGGCCTAAAGCAAGCTCCAAGGTAGTGGTATTTTAAGTTTGACAGGTTTATGGCAGAACAAGGTTATAATAGATGCCATTTTGATCACTATGTTTATTTTAAAAAGCTAGAAAATGGCAGCTATATTATCTTGCTATTGTATGTAGATGACATGCTTGTTGCAGGGTTTAATATGTAGGATATAAATGTGCTCAAGAAGAAATTATCTAGTTCATTTGCGATGAAGGATGTGGGTGCTACAAAGAAAATCCTTGGTATGAGAATAACAAGAGACAAGAAAAATCGCAAATTGACATTGTCTCAGGGTGAGTACATAGAGAAGGTGTTCGAGATGTTTAGAATGCAAAATGAAAAACCAAATAGTACACCTTTGGCGATCCATTTCAAATTAACTAAGGAAATGTGTCCCAAGACACAGGAGGATATAGAATACATGTACAGGGTCCCTTATTCATCAACAGTTGGCAACATGATGTATGTGATGGTTTGTACAAGACCAGACATTGCACATGTAGTGGGAGTTGTGAGAAGGTATATGAACAATCTAGGTAAAGAACATTGGGAGGCAGTAAAGTGGATTCTCAGGTATTTGAGAGGTATTTCTACTCATGCATTATGTTTTGGAGGTTCAGACACTTTTCTATAGGGATATGTTGATTCAGATATGGCAGGTGATAAATATAGTAGGAGGAGCACCACATGGTATGTTTTTACTATAGGTGTAACAACAGTAAGTTGGATTTAGAAACTACAAAAGGTTGTTGCACTTTCAACAACAGAAGTAGAGTATGTTTCTACTATAGAGTCTAGTAAAGAAATGATTTGGTTACAGAGGTTTATGGTGGAATTGGGAAAGAAGCAAGAGAATAGAAGGTTGTACTGTGACAGTGAGAGTGTCATTCATATTGCAAAGAACTTAGCCTTCCATTCGAATACTGAGCATATAAAGCTAAGGTACCATTTCATACGATCCGTCTTGGAAGATGGACATTTGAAGTTGGAAAAGATACACACTAGCCATAATACTGCAGACATGTTAACAAAGGGAGTAACCAGGGAGAAATTGAGTTCTTGCTCAATTCAGTTGGTCTTCAAGCATGAAGGTGAAGATGAGAAATTTCCAGGTCTAAGAAGGTTGATAGTCCAGCAGATACAACAATGGTGGATTTGTTGAGATCAGTCTCCAAGTGGGAGATTCTTGGTTGTGGAGCCTGATTATCTTCCAAATTCATAGGTATTTGTTTTCAGTCGTGTTTATACCCCATGAAGACTTTAAACCCCATAATAATGTACACTCTTCCATGCGGGGGCCTTGTAAATGTATATTGAAATTTCATTGTAAATCTGGATCGTTCATTATAAGGTCGCAGATCTAACGGTAGAAATTATGTTAGGGTTTTTTTCCCTAGAAGGCAACCCTCTTTTATGAGGGAAATGTATTGTGGCTAGGTATGACAACAAATATTGTATTCTAAGAGAGGAGACTGTGAGAGAAAGAAGAGGAATTTACAACAGGTTTGTTGTAGGTTGTATCCATTCATTTGTTGGATAATAATAAAGGAAGGACCTGATAATTTCTCTGGTGGATGTAGCCCACACTGGGTGAACCACGTATATCTGTGTCTCTATTGTATTGTGTATCTTTTGTGTTTTATTTCTGCATTTGTTTTATTTTATTGTTCCGCGATCCTGTTTTTCTAACACTAAGAAGGAAAAGGTGACCAAAGAGAAGACCAATTAGATATAGTCACATGACAAGTGTTGATTACTAGAATAAGTGTTGATTCTTGTCGACCCCGCAAACTAACCCCTTGTTGACATCCTACTTGTCAAGTATTGGTTTGGACTATAAGGTAGTCATCGACAAGGTGAAGGACATAGTTGATCTACTATTGTTTAGACATGGTTGATTTACTTAATTTCTTAGCCATGATTAAGTTATTTGATTGATTTAAAAGGGAATATATATAAGAAATAACCCATTGATCTTGATCTAGTTACACTCATTTCTTTTCTTTTTTATTTTACTTTGATTTATTGAATTTTTTTCTTCTTTCTTATGTGTTCATTGTCCTTTGAGTTTAGTTATCTCTATTGACTAATAAAAATTTGCCACTCTGTTTTTAGAAAATTCCAGGCCAAAATTATTTTAGGTCACCATGTCAAGTACTAATTTGACATCAGAGAATTATGAGGGGTAGTTTGTGGGTCTACACAATATCAACATAATTCCAAGCATGACACTTTCAAAGGGCCTCACCCCCCCTTGGTGTTGTCATAACTCCCCTACCCAATATCTTGTGATTTAGATAACATTCATCAAACCCAAACATCAATTTCCATCTTGACCCATACTTCAATTAAGCATAACACATTCATTTATTTATCTCACCAAGTGAGATATTCATCCAATGTTCAACTTGGTGATAGAGGGGGACAGATTGGGATTTTAGGCCATGCAGTGAACTCTAGTTAGGTGAGGTCACATGGACAAGCTAGGGATTTTAATCGTAGTTCATGTGATATTCATCAATGCTCAAGTTGCAAGCATACTTATTGTGGGCCATTGTGGGCTCATGTACATGATGGTATCATGGATGATGTTAGTATGAAATCATATCTATAGATTTAATTGATGGTGTACATATAATTACAAATTAAGAGTTTCTAGATAGTTGATTGTGCTATTTTTGTAAAATCTAATTATTTCACATGTGTAGTTGTTATGATTTGATAGTATTCTGGCATTATTGTGTGATGCATCCATCGCGGTTTCCATCAACGAACCACTAGTTACAATGTATTTATTTATTGGAATATCTCACATATAGACATTGTGGCACTATAATTTTTTTTATGTACGATATTTAGTGTCTTTATGTTTCTTGTTGTTGTTTTAATAATATTAACTTTGATAACTATATTGATTTTTTCAATGAGTACATATAGGTTATTTTTTATATGCAAAATGTTGATGCTCAACCTACATCCATTCCATTTAATGTCAATGATGCCCAATGTTACAAAGTAATAGATATGTCTTAGTTAAAATTAATTTCAATGACTAGAAATATTCTTAATGTAATTAAGATAAAATGTATTTAAGTTTTTCTATAGTTTTCAAAAATTACACCTAAAATCAACAAAATAGATTAACCAAGTAGGCTTTCATAGGCCTAGCCATGTTTTAGTGACCTAGAAGGTATATGTATATTAGTGAACATGTAATTTTCATAATAATCATATAAAATGAAAAAACATAAAGAATTCAAAAGGGAACAAAGTCCTTAAAAGGACATTATCCACATATTCCACCTAGGTTTCAATATCACGCTCTTCAATAGATTCATTGTTGGGGCCTTCTTGGTTCAGTCTAGGGCATCATGTTTTATAAAAGGATTTTACATAGCTTGAGAGTTGAATTTGTGAGTCCCTAACCATAGCAATAGTTTCCTCCACCTCCATATTATTTTGTAAGTGACTGTACATAAAAGTGGTAGCTTCTCTTTCATTATCAATGATAGCTTACATACACCCTTGAACTAGAGTTAAACATTAGTAGTTAATATTCACACAAATTTTGTTTCATTATTTAACATTTTGTGAATGTTAATACCTACATTAAATTTCTTAGTTATTGTTAATATGTGTATTAGTTAGTCAAGTTGTATTGTTAGTATGTGTATTAGTTAGTCAAGTTTTATTGTTAGTATGTGTATTAGTATGTTTTATTGTTAGTATGTGTATTGTTAATACCCATATCTATGAAATTGATATAATATATAATTTATATAATATAATAATATAATATAATAAAAAAATTAAAACACATGTCTCACGCAATGTCATGACCTCTCCAAACCAAAACACTAGACTACACACACTAAACCCATGATTTTTCATGTCAACCCGCACCTACACCCTCACTGCATTTGAGCTCTTGATTGACAGAGAGAGATAAAGGAGGTCAAGAGGAGGTTGAGAGAGAGCTAGGACAGAGAGAGATAGACGAGGTCGAGAGGAGGCTAAGAGTGATCTAGGATAGAGAGCGAGCTAGGAAAGAGAGCAATAGAGGAGGCCAAGAGCAATCTAGGACAGAGAGAGATAAAGCTCTGGCCGACAGAGAGAAATATATGAGGCAAAAGAGGAGACCCCAATGGGACAGAGGAGAATCGATAGAGGAGGCCATCCAGCCCTAGCTTGAGTGATAGAGGAGGCCATCAATAGAGAACACCATCCATCCCTAACATCAATAGAGGAGGCCAGCCAGAGTGACAGAGGAGCATTGATAGAGGAGGCCAGCCAGACCTAGCATCGATAGAGGAGGCCAACAATGTCATCAAATTGGGTAATTTTTTCTAACATGATTTTACAACCCTAAGTCGAGAACTAAATACCACATGGCCTTGGATAATTTACACAGGAAGTTGTCAAGAAGGAAAATAATGCTCATAGGAGTATGCATTAGAACCCATGACTACAATGTTGGTTGAGGAATTTCTAACAATACCCATAATAACAAATAATGGATGGATTTACTAAAAACATGCCCTCACTAGATTTTAGATAAAAAAATATCCTCTAGTACTTTTATAAATCAAATAGCTTGGTTGGAGCTTGATTTCATGAAAAAAAAATTAAACTAATTTTGCAATATTTCATCAATCTTGTATAGTCCCTGTGAATATTTAATTAGATTAGTTGAGCCTTGAATAGAAGGTAATCCTTCCCTTCCTTGTAGATCATGAGAATAAAATAACAGAAAAAATGTTCAAGACAATTCTTTGAATTATCCTTCACTAGCTTGTAAATAGTATTTTTCTTTTTATAATAGCAAGTAATATTTATATTAGAAAAATGGGTTATAGTAAAATTGGACAACTTTGTTATACAAAATAATAATGGTCATAGCCCATAAGTAAAATGACAAATTCCTTTTTTCAAAAAATATTATATCCATCTATCTAGCAACTATATTGGCTATCCTAATAGGTATACTTCCTAACAATATGTCCTACTAATAAAAAAAATTGAAAAAAAATTATAAACAAAGAAAGATATTAGAAATATGGCCCATGCAAGGCGTCTTCTAGAAGTTGGTTTTCCTTGTTGCCCACCTCATAGCACACATCCATTTATAATTGTGTTGCAATGAGTATATCAATTATCGTAGTTTCCAATTTCAAATGGGATTGCATTGAGCACACATAATTCCTTCCTTCAAGCTAGATGAGTTAAAGGTATGAGTAGGGGATTAGAAAATATTGATATAGAAATATTAAGAAAACCAATAATACAAGTCATCAAAATAACTACAAATTCCAATTGAAGTTCCAATTCTACATACTTGCTTCTTTGCAACTAGTTAAACTCCCCAAACTCTCATTCTAGGCCCTACATTTTCCTTAATTAAGCATCAATCTAATCAACATGCATGTCTCACCCTTGAATTTCCACCAATAATTTTTCCTCCCACACCTCTTGACAATGTTTCCACTATAGGGCCAAGGTAACCACATACCGTTGGGATTTTGGTAACCTTTTTTCACATCGTCTCATGATTTTGTTGACCTACAATAACTAACGCATCACACTCCAATTCTCCCCACATGACTATGCAATCATGTCCATAATTCCAAAGATTCCCAAATCAAATGGGTCTTCCATAAGGAATTAGGACCCATTAAGGAAATTTCAAGGAGTCTAGTCACTACCTTCCCTAGAATGAGATGACTAGAGAAAGATCTTATGGCCAAACAATATAAAATAGAGGCTCAGGGGAGGTGGTGCAGCCCCCTACTCCCCCATAGGGCTACACGACCTCTTGGTCAAGGATCTTTGATTCTCTGAGTCAAACGACTCTTTGAGACCTTGATAGTCTCACCTCTTAATCAAACACAGGCCCTTTTGGCTTCTAGTGCAGGTCTTATGATACTCGCAACCTTCTCCTTCACGCTTGATAAATATCCGAGTTGGATCTAGCCCCTTTTCCGATAAGCCCCTCCTTAATGTGACTTGGGGGGTGATTTCATGTGACCACGCGATTGCGGGCGCGACTAAGAGTGGTTTGGAACCAAACTACTTTTCACCCCACAATTCACCTCGAGCCACCACATTTCCCTTTGCCAATACCGCAGTCTCGATTGCGGCTCACCGTCAACTTTTTAGAGATATAGCACCTTTTATCCTAGAAATTCAAGGTGACCATCGATCTCATGATATTGGTGGTGCTTCTGAATGGATGACTGATATCCACTTCTCAGAAACCAACAGTTCGGATCTACCCCTCTCAAATCAACGTTTGTGATCGTTTCGTAATTACGGACTTTGAAATTCTCAAATCTCAAACTTTCCTTCCTTCCGTAATGATGGTTCTTTTGCCACACATCCCCTCCTAATCAACGGTTTTGATCCCTGCGCGTCTTCAGACTTTGGGTTTTTCAAATCTCAAACTTTAGTTCCCTCAGAATACATGGGATTCTACCACGTGTCCTCTTGAATCAGATGGTGGGGATTTACTTCGGATGATCCAACGATAGACGTTTACTTCAGGTCTTTACCTGGAATCCACAGATTCATGCCACCTATTCCGCGGATCTGACAATTCAAGTCTACTTTGGCTCTCTGGCTCTCCAGGCTTTGGGAGTTTCAATTCTCAATCTGGAACTCTCGAAGTGATTTATATGGAGTTCATGATCTGTCGCCACGTGTCCCTCTGGATCTAACGGTCCAGATCTCCTTCGACTCTCCAAGATTCGATAGTTTCAACTCTCAACTGAAATCTCAAAGTGATTTTCCCAGAGATATTGATCTACTGACATGTATCTCCTGGTGATCAACGACCAGGATCTACTTCAGCTATTTCACACCCTCCTGGTCCACGAACTTTCGAAGTTATGGATCTTGCACCACCTGTCCTCCTTGATGATGGATGGTCCCAATTTACTTTGGGACTTAGAGACTTTGGTAAGCTCACTCCCCTGCGTGTGTGAAGCGTTAAAGCTTATGCACCTTGCTTTGATCAGACGGTTGTTGGTCCTCTGCACTGTGATCCAACAGTTGTTGTCACTCCTCCTCCTAAGCTTCTGACTTCTTCCGACTTAGAAGATTTTCTAAGGATTCAAAGGTTTCGACCTTTACCTTCCTATGAGTCTGTCTCTTGGACCTCATCTATGATTCTGAAAAGCGTTGTCCCTTCTGAGCTTGATCTCCTTGGATATTTTTGACTCCCCATGCACTCCTTGCGTTCTTGGGATTTTGATAACTCAGTTTGAAGGATTTCTTGAGAAGAAATTCTTCTCACACTCCTTCCATTCCTCTGTTATGGTTCTTTGATGCTTGGTCACTCCTTGGCGTTGTGCACTCCTTGCACCTAGTTTAAGTTTCCTTTGTTCTCTTTGAACTCCTCTGAGTCATCCGAGACTCTTTCGACGCACTCCTTGTGTACGAGATGCACACCTTGCATACGAGTTTCAGAAGAGAAACAATTGAAACTTATCCAGTTTTTTCACGAAATCATACAATCAACTCTTAAACAACCATACATGAACGAAATATGATAAAGAACACACAGAGAGAATATAACATTCATTCAATCATGCATCCAAATGAATACAGTGTGAAGAATTTGGACAATTTTGTCTTGTTCTATTCATTCATGAAACTAATTACACAATATTTTAGTTCTCCACTACGTCTTTCTTCTACTCTATTCTGCTCTACTTGATCTCTATCCTCTTATCTCTATCTATTACAGTATAACAACAACTATCTAAGGATTGGCTCCACGAGCTCTCTTCATCCTGTCTGCAACCTATCCTATCAGGTCTTAGCGGTTACCTACTTTGTCCTATTATAATAACTAACAGTTATTGTCAGATAAGAGTCGACACTCTATATCTGCAACTCCTTACAGTCCTTTAGGACTTTACAAACATGGCATATTTAAAAATGTTGTTTCCAAAATATCTCAACAACTCGATTTACTTCTGAGTTAAATGTTGATTTGAAACTCTGTCATGCTAAGATGTCCTATATTTTCCTCCACGCTTATGTCTTTGACTTTGAAGGTGATGCTCCTGCATCATACTCCTATGGTTAATTTATTCATGGACTCATGTCCATGAGCTCATGCATCGTTTTTCCATGCTTCAAAATATCAGGTTTCGTGGCCCAACTTGAATCTTCCACTAGATGATATTTCCACTTCACTAAGTATTCAGGATATGTCTTCCTCCTGGTCTTATTTCTAGCACTTTGTTCAATTATTTCTCCATTTGAGGTTTTTCTGTTGTGGGAAATTTTTCTTCCCATTGAACTTCTTTCTTTCTCTCGGGGTATTATAAAGACTTGTGCCCTGGTTTTCCATAGGCATAACATATAACATCGTCTCCTCTGGCTCTTCCTCGTCCTCTGGAAAAAGAGCTTCTTCCTCCATGTTGTCCTTCTTTAGAACTTCCACATTTCTCAAGGTGACTATGTGTTTGCCAACTTCATGCTTTGTCTTCTGGAACTTCTCTTTGTTGGTTCCCTTACCTCTGCTTGAATTTCCTCCTCTATTTCATTGGCTTTGTTTCCTAGTCAATTTCTCTTCAGCTTTCAAGGCTGTTTGATAAGCATCCTCAACTTTACTAATAGACATCATGTTGATCTCCTCTTGTATTTCATATCTCAACCCATTGATATACCTAGTTGTTTTTTCATCTTCATTTTCTTTCTGTCTTGCCCTGTTGTTCAATTTGCAAAATTCTTCATTGTATTCCTTCACTGATAAGCTTTTATGTCTCAGGTTCTGCAATCTTCTGAACAGATTGATTTCATAGTCCTTCAGGATAAATTTTCTTTTATCTTTGCTACCATCCTATCCCAGATTTTCTTTTTTTGCTTACCCTTTCTCTTTTGTTCGGCTTGCATTTCATCCCACCATAATGTTGCATGGCCTTTCAGTCTTGTCACTGCATGCTTCACCATCTTGTCTTCTTTGATATCTTCATAATCGAAGTACTTGTCCATAGCACGTACCCAATCCAATAATTCTTCAACTTCTAAATTTCCTTCATACATTGGTACCTCTATTCTTGCTCTGGTTCATATTCTTGAAGCAATTTTCAATAAGTGGTCTTGTGCAACATCCTCTGCTACATCTTCTTTGACCTCTATCTCTTCGCTTTCAACTTCACAGATATATCCAACGTATGGTTCTCTCCTCTGCATTGTTTCCATGGATTCCAGTCTCATTCTGAGTCGCCTCATTTATTCTTCCGTTTTTGGATTTACTATGTGTCTTCTAGGTGGCATGATTCCACTGCGTCACCTTCTGGTGCCTATAAACATAAATCAAATTTTTGATACCACAAATGATACCAAATTATCTCCTTTCTCCTTTGTCTGTTGTCTGCAAACAATCTTAATATTAGCTCTGATACCACCTGGTGCAGCCCCCTACTCCCCCATAGGGCTACATGACCTCCCAGTCAAGGATCTTTGATTCTCTGAGCCAAAATACTCTTTGAGACCTTGATAGTCTCACCTCTTAATCAAACACAGGCCCTTTCGGCTTCTGGTGCAGGTCTTATGATACTTGCGACCTTCTCCTTCGCACTTGAGAAATCTCAGAGTTGGCTCTAGCCCCTTTTCCAATAAGCCCCTCCTTAATGTGACTTGGGGGGTGAATTCATGTGACCATGTGATTGTAGGCACGACTAAGAGTGATTTGGAACCAAACTACTTTTTTCCCCGCAATTCACCTCGAGCCACCATGTGTCCCTTTTCCAAAATCATGGTCTTGATTGTGGGCCGCCCTCAAATTTTTAGAGATCGAGCACCTTTTATCCCCAAAATGCGAGGTGACCATCGATATCACGATCTTGATGGTGCTTTTGAATGGATGACCAAGATATTCTTCTTGGAAAATAACAGTTCATATCTACCCCTCTCAGATCGACCATTGTGATCGTTTCGGAATTCCGGACTTCTAAATTCTCAAATCTCAAACTTTCCTTCCTTTCGCAATGAAGGTTCTTCTGCCATGCGTCCCCTCCTGATCAACGGCTGTGATCCATGTGGGTGTTCGTACTTCAGGTTTGTCAAATCTCAAACTTTAGTTCCCTCAGAATACACAGGATTCTGCCACGTGTCCTCTTGAATCGAACAGTGGGGATTTACTTTGGATGATCCAACGATAGACGTTTACTTCGAATCTTTACCCGGAATCCACATATTCATGCCACATGTTCTTCGTATCTAACAGTTCATGTCTACTTCGGCTCTCTGGCTCTTTGGGCTTCGGGAGTTTCAATTATCACTCTGGAACTCTTGAAATGATTTCTCTAGAGATCATGATCCGTCGCCACGTGTCCCTCTGGATCTGACGGTCCAAATATCCTTCAGCTCTTTGGGCTTTAGGAGTTTCGACTCTCAACTGAACTCTTGAATTTATTTTCCCAGAGTTACTGATCTACTGACATGTATCTCTTGGTGATCAACAGTCAGGATCCAGTTTGGCTATTTCACCCCCTCTTAGTCCACGAACTTCTGGACTTGTGGATCTTACACCACCTGTCCTCCTTCATGATGGATAGTCCCAATTTACTTCAGGACTTTGGGAATTTGGTAAAGTCACTCCCCTGTGTGTGCGAAGTGTTAAGTCTCATGCACCTTTCTTTGATCAGACGACTGTTGGTCCTCTGCATTGTGATCCAATGGTTGTTGTCGCTCCTCCTCCTAAGCTTCTGATTTCTTCCAACTTAGAATATTTTCTAAGGATTTGAAGGTTTAAACCTTTTCTCTTCCTACGAGTCTATCTCTTGGAACTCATTTATGCTTCTAAAAAGTGTTGTCCCTTCTGAGCTTGATATCCTTGGATATTTTCAACTCCCCATGCACTCCTTGCATTCTCAGGATTTTGATAACTCAGTTTGAAGGATTTCTTAAGAAGAAATTATTCCCGCACTCCTTGCGTTCCTTTGTTTTGGTTCTTCGACACTTGGTCACACCTTGATGTTGTGCACTCCTTGCACCTGGTCTAAGTTTCCTTTGTTCTCTCTGAACTCCTTTAAGTCAATCTGAAACTTTGTCGACGCAGTCCTTGCGTACAAGATGCACATCTTGCATACGAGTTTCAGAAGAGAAATACTTGAAATGTATCTAGTTTTGCCACGAACTCATACAATCAACTCTTAAAAAATCATACATGAACGAAATACGCTAAAGAACACACACACACATAATATAACATTCATTCAATCACGCATCAAAATGAATACAGTACGAAGAATTTGGACAATTCTATCTTGTTCTATCCATTCATGAAACAAATTACACAATATTGTAATTCTCCACTGTGTCTTTATTCTACTCTATTCTGCTCTACTTGATCTCTATCCTCTTATCTCTATCTATTACAATACAACAAAAACTATCTAAGGATTGGCTCCATGAGCTCTCTCCATCCTGTCTGCAACCTATCCTATTAGGTCTTAGCGGTTACCTACTTTGTCCTATTAAAATAACTAACAGTTATTTCCAAATAAGAGCTGACACTCTATATCTGCAACTTCTTATAGTCCTTCACGACTTTACAAACACGACATATTTAAAAATGTTGTTTCCAAAATATCTCAACAACTTGATTTACTTATGAGTTAAATGATGATTTGAAACTCTGTCATGTTGAGATGCCCTATCTTTGTCTCCACGCTTGCGTATTTGACTTTGAAGGCGATGCTCCTACATCAGGAGGGAAGAAATTGCTCTCTTAGCCCACCCTTCAATCCAAATAAAAGTAGGCATAGAGAGAAGTTGGACTATATTGATATGCTATTATTAATAAAAAGCATTGATAATTGGTAGCATTAGAGAGTGTGACATATTAAGGAACAAAACCCATAGTCCTTTTGATCCCATCAAACTAAGCATTAATATAGATAGATTCATCATGAGTTTAATGTTTATTAATGTAATGTGAGAAAAGAATAATGGAGAACACCTCCATTTTTATTAATTGAACTCCATTCATGGATGCCCCCATATCCATAAGAAAATGATGGGATAGTTCCATCATTATTTGAAATCAATGACATAGCCAAGCATTTTGAGATGTTTCCTAGTTTCCCGATAAGCCTTTGTGATGTTTCCTTGAACCTTTGTAATTTCTCTCACACACTGTCACATTCATATACAAAGTTCACTAATTATCTCCCTCATCCTAAAGTGCATCAATAGTCTCAATATTCCATGTTGGTGCGAGGAATTTTGTGAACACTCAATTCCCCACCCTACAAAGTTGTGATGCATAAATGGGAAAAGAGAACATCGATGGATTTGGGCAAAAGGAGAGGAATAGTGTGAGAAGATAAGTGATCCACATTGCTTCTATAACTCTCTCCATTAATGCAAAACGCTTGCATGGAAGACGATAACATCTCCATTCAACTTCACTTGAACTCATTGTTCTACACCCCGAGGGATCCTAGGCGAGTACACTACTACATATTGAAAATATTGCGACGAAAGTACTATTTCTTCGCAAACTTCAAGAGAAAAAGTTCATTTTTTCAATTTTGGTCTATATACACCCCGTATTCACCGCTCTATCGACGGAAGCAAACTTTCGTCTATGATTTCATCGCAAGAGCGATGCTCACATGTTTTCATCACAAGAGAGACACTCACTATAACCCTTCCCGTCTTCGACAAAGTGACCTAAATATAACAAATAAACATCTCTCCATTTGATAGGTAATCCTAATTAAACAAATAAACATCTCTCCATAAATTAACAATGGTAATCCTAGTCAAGAAATTTTATAGACTTCCTTTCGAGAATATAACTATAGCATGAAGAGCTTAAGTCTAAAATATTCCCTATTATCATTATATCAGTGGGAATAGGGGCCAATACATAGGTGGACTGAGCATGGATAGAGTCAGAATTTCGATACTTACCTGACTCATCTAGATGTCTGGATCTCCTCTCGGCATTCGGTCAACCCTTCTCGCCTTTATTCCTGCGATTTTAAATCCACAACATTTCAGTTTAGAAAAAATAATTATGAATGCATTTCTAGTTCAGAATATTAGTGGAGGATAATAATGATAGTAAGAATATATATATGAAATTGTTGATATTAAGAATAAAAACATGGCCAAATAAAAATTCATGAAACCTGACAGCACAATTCACATTTGGAATCTCCTCCTTTTTTATGGGACCAATGCTCGATGCATTTCCTGTGATCATACCGTGTAGCCAAAAAAACACATGTTTTGTATGAACATGTTTATGATAAAATATGACAAAATACTCGACACCCATAAACCTATCATTCATCAAAGATGACAAAATATAAACCACTTTTATCTATCCCCTAAACCCTGTACCTTCAAGGTGCCATAACAGGCACATGGAATCTCCATATTTCCTTTATTAATGAAAGGCAGAGATATTTTAAAAATGAGATGAAATTTGGTGAATAAAAATATTTATAAAAAAAAAAAATTACAAATACATAAATTCATTCTTTTGGTAAATCAACTAATTTTTTATTGATATGCATCTTATATGACAATACATTGATCAATTTTTTTTAACCCATAATGTTTTCAATCTGCCTTCTAGGTCACACTAACCATTATCATTGACCATCTCATACAAAAGGATGTCAATATCAACAAGATAAACGTAATCCCTGTCCAAATTTTAGGGACTTCCTTTCAAGAATATATCTATAGCGTGAAGAGATTATGTCTAAATTATTCCCTGTTATCATTATATCAGTGGGAACAGGGGCCAAAACATAGGTGGCCTAAGCATGGATAGAGTCAGAATTTTGGTACTTACCTGACTCGCCTGGATGTCTGGATCTCCTCTCAGCATTCAGTCAACCCTTCTCGCCTTGTATTTCTGCGATTTCAAATCCACAACATTTCAGTTCAGAAAAAATAATTATGAATTCATTTCTAGTTCAGAATATTAGTGGAGGATAATAATGATAGTAAGAATATATATATATATATATATGAAATTGTTGATAGTGAGAATAAAAACATGGACAAATAAAAAGTCATGAAACCTGACAACACAATTCACATTTGGAATCTCCTCCTTTTTTATGGGACCAACGCTCGTTGCATTTCCTGTGAGCATACCGTGGAGCCAAAAAAACACATGTTTTGTATGAACATGTTTATGATAAAATATGACAAAATACTCGACACCCATA
>ML790447.1:131458-145843 GCA_009831015.1 Picea engelmannii | reverse complement strand
GACCCAAATTTGTTAGTGGTACTTTATTATTTAGTAAATGCCACATAAAAAATTGTAACTTAGATAGGAATTTCAACCACCATAACTTTTTCCACCACCATTGTGAAGGAGATTCATTCCCTCATGCAACCAAGACCCTATAGTCTTCTCTAGGAGCATAATCCCTTATTGGATTTAAAGACCAAACCAATGTATCTTCCTTGTCCTTGATCCTTACAAAAAATTATTTGAGGCTTCCAACATAGCTATCCCAAGTATCAACAACTTCGTCTCGGAAACTAGGTCCCTCCGAGTAAGCCAACCTTGGTGAAAAATAGTATTTGTATTTAAGTTCGCTCTCCAGGACAAATTATAAAAGCCTCGAGACCCTAAAAACATTATTATATAATGTGGACGCATGTAATTTTCACCACTACCTATCCATGGGTTCATCCCTACTTATAGCTTTGTTATTCTACCAACACACCTTACAAGCTAGTTTCCAACCGAGGGGAAGGCTAAAATCATTGCTTTATAGATGATGGATACATTACTTAAATTCTTGATATAATTCCTTATCCAACCCTCCATTGAATCTACATATTTTTTTTTTTCTCTTACTACTTGAGCCCATAAATCCTAGAGGTACAAATGGATGTCGTAAGAAGAGTGAAGACCCTCAAGTTATGAAGTAGCCAATTTCATAAAATCTACCTTATTATAATAAGCCAATTAGGGAAGTATTGAAAAATGTGTCAAGAATTAAGAAAGCCTTGTTGAACTCTTTAAGTTCTTCAAGAGCATGTTTTGACATATCTATTGTCTGAAAGAAAATAAGAAGTAAATGAAGGTATAACACAAGTTCTGATAAGGCTAAGTATGGAATTGATTTTGGATTCAAGAATGGCCTAGATTGTAAGATTTGTCATTCAACCTTGCTTAGAAGAGGAAGTTCAACGATTGGGTGCCTTTGAGGGTCACCAAGAAACTTTTTCATCTTAAATTCTTCCATGTTTTTCACAAATCTTACAATCTAGGCCATTCTATAAAAGAGAAGACTCACACCCCAAAGAATACCAAGATAAAAATAATGGGATTCCAAGTATGATATGAATCAAGTAAACAAGGACCCCAATAATTTTCTTACAGACAATAGAATCAAGTATATTCTCCAATAAAAACATGGGTTCCCTGAATATTTGCTCGATAACTTATCTTCTCATTTTTTCGAGTGTTGGTACCACAAACTTATATTCACATGATAAATTTTCTTCTTGTTTTAACGAGTGTAGGTACCACCAAATAGGTATATGTTGGATCTATATTCCTTGAGTGATGATCAAGATATACTCATAGAGTTTGAAAGTGAGACGTGTTGTAATATATCTACCAGTTCTATATCAACTAGATCTGAAAAGGTAAGGAAAATATTTTGTATAAGCATGCAATTTTTTATTGCCAAAGGAGGGTCATGTAATTATGATGTTGAGAGCATAGGTTAGATTGATTTGTCCTTGAGGTATAGACATCTAGTGCAACGATGGGCACCTAAGAAGCTACCTGAAGTGGACACATATTTATTCATCAATGGGAGGATGTATCGCATTGCTCCTTCGTCCTTACATGGATTGGGGTTATTTTCCATGGATGGCATAAAGGTCGGTTATGGAACTATAACTAAATTGATGGAGTATGTTGGACCATTATACAAATACAATCATTGGTTGATGTTGGTATGATATACGTGAAGTATGTGGAGATACAGAGTTGCCGCAAATTATATACAACTAGTAGATAGCAATAAAAATAAAGGGGCGACTATGTATATTGATGGAAGCAAAAAAGATTCTGGAAACATTGTGGTCTTTATAAATAGTACACAACTAGTGGAAACAACTAATATGTTTATGATTGTAGCTATGTGAGACATTCTCCATATTACAAATGTGTGAGATGTGGATCATTGCAGCCATGTGAGATATTCTCCAGCTTACAAACCTAGGAGAAATCCTCTGAAGAGGGCGTGTGGTTCCTATATGAGATAGAGTTGGAATGTAGAGATGACCTCCTCCATTCAGAGAGTTGAGAAGAACTCCATATGATTATACTGTGGGAAAGGTGATCTATTGATTTGGACGTGCCTGTGGAGATGTGTGAAATCCCAAAGTGTTGGGTGCATCGTCATGAGAACATAAATGAAGATGATGTGTCAGCCTCCTCTGAGCAGCAAAGTTGACGAGAAACTCCAAATGAATCTCATGTGTGATGCAGTGGAAAAGAATATATGTTGAGTGGAGGTGCATGTCGATGAGCACAGGTGAACGTGTGAAGAATTAGTTCTTTTGTGTAATGCAGTGAGCCAGAGATATGGACATCCCTATGGATGTGCCCCTAGTGGGTGTATTAGATCCCTTGCTATATTTTTCAAGAGTCAAGCCTGCTTGTAACCCTAATTGTAATGTAAAGGGTACAGGTCGACCCCATCTTAATGTGACTGGTAATTAATATAAAAGATAATTAATCTGGTTAATATTAAATATATTATAAGCTAGTGAGGTCGGACCTGTTGTGCCAATAGACACTTTTTTTGATAGGTTCAGGTTAGTATAAGTAAAGATAAATTCCCCATTGAGGAATCAAATCTTTCAAGTGAGTTTAGAAATTTCAGCAAGTACACCTTCTTGGGAAAAGTGTGCACCTCTCTTGGGCACTAGTATTCTAGGGTTTGAGCACCCTCTTGTGTCCTAGTTTTTATCTTGGTGGTGAAGTTATTTCTCTTGAGGAATATAGAAAAGGATTTAGTTGGGTTTTCTTCCCTTGTTGAGAAGGGTTTCCCAGGATACTTCTTGTGTTCTTGTGCATAGTGCTTCTTCTTATGATCTTGGTTGTTGCAACATTTATGGTTATGGTTAAATGCTAAAAATGGAATGAAATTCATGTCTAACCTTGACTATTGAAAAATCAAGTTGGTATCAGAGCATAGGTCTTGAAAGAACCCATTGCACAAGCACCCACCAATTCTTCTCTCACCTTTTTCAAAACCGTACGACCCCTCTAGGGTTCCCAAAAAAATTTGTACGACCCTCCTTTCAATGGAGTTATAGCCCCTAATACTTGGACGTTGGGGATATTTTTGGCATATAAGAGTACATCCTCCTCCAAGGCATCTCCAAAAGCTCTCAAAGTGAAATTTCGAAATTTTTTTATTTTTTTCCCTAGTGTTTCTAGGGTGCCAAAATTTCTTGCAGAATATTAATTCTAGATTTCTGAAGAAATGTTTCTCCTGAATCAACAAGCATCTTTCTAACACTATAAAGTTTATTTTTGGCATTCATAATTCCAACATAATCCAAGGTTACTAAATAAACCTAATCATTAGGTTTTCAAAATCTAGTTGGCAAGATTTTGAAGAAACCAATCAAATGTAGAACAGAGCCTTAGTAGAGGATAGGCTTGATGGAGCAAACAACTTCAACTCCTGGAAATCAAGGCTTCAAGTCACCCTTGAAGAAGATGACCTCTTGGATGTGGTAACTAAAACCTTACCAGCCACAGCTACAAATATAGAGAATAAGATAAGAAAGGAAGAAGATGTCAAAGCAAGAAAATTAATCATCTACTTAGTAAGAGATCACCTCTTACCTTGTATTGCCAACATGAAGACAACCTATGAAATGTATGAATATTTAAAAGAAATGTTTCAAAGTGACAACACCCTTAAATATCTTACCTTGAAGAGCCAAATTCAAACTACTAAGATGACGAAAGGTGACACAGTTGTCATCTTCTTTATGAATTTATTAGAGATTAAAGAACAACAAGAGACCATCGAAGAAATCATGTCTGATAGATAAATTGTCTTAACCACTCTCAATAACCTTCTGAAATCATGGGAGCCTTTCCTACAGAGTATCAGTGGAAGAGACGCTCTACCAACCTCTGATTGTCTATGAACAAATTGAACTCAAGAAGAACTTAGAATTATAAATAGAGGAGTGGAAGACTCCTCAAAAGAAAATCATGCTCTTGCACTTCATACAAAGAAAGAAGGAAAATTCAAAAGAAATTTTAGGCAAACATTTAAAGGTGAGAAGTCTTCATCAAATCTAGGTTATCAAAGAAAAGATGTTTCAGAAATTCAGTGCTTCAGATGTGACAATTATGGACACTATGCAAGAAACTGTCCAACCGGGAAGAAGGGAAGATAATATGTTTCCACCACTGACACTGATCCAGACCCACCTCAAAATAATGAAGAGAACAGAGAGGAGAATTAATTCCTCTAAAACTAAAGCATGACTACAAACCAGGTAAATCAATTGATTTCAAATTTTATAGTTGATTGCATTTTTTAATAAATCCCTAGTATGGGAGCCCTCAAAGACTTGGAACATTATCCCTTGTACAGGAGTCCAAACCATATCTAATTGATTATTATGCAAGAACAAGAAGAGACATTATCCTTAAAAGAAGAGATACCCATTCAAAAAACCTAGAGAATCTCATATGGAGATTGATAGTAAGATAATACCTTCTCCCCCTTCAACAACTCAGAGGGAGACAAATGTTATTTAAGTTGATCGAGTTGCTCGAGTTAATATGTTCAGAGATATTGCAGTAGGGCATAAAATGCCTACTTAGACTCACTCTACAAGAGGCAGAGAAACATACAAGCCTCTCAAGGCATATCCTGAGAAAGTAAAAGAGATTTTCAAGCTATCCTTCAGTCATGAGCCACCTTATTGATGTTTAACCTCTTTGTCTTTGAGAAGCAACAGACGAACATGTATGACAAGATTCCACAATATAATAATACCAGTATATCTTAAAGAATGATGCATAAGATATTATTTAGGGACCAGAAGGGAAGTCTGTGGTAACTTCCAAGTGGATCTATAAGATCAAACATGCAGCTGATGGAAGTGTCTAGAGATACAAAACAAGATCTATAGCCATCAGTTTCTTACAAACAAAGGGAGTTGTCTATGATGAGACACTTGATCGAGTAAACCCGATACACTCCCATTTGTACTACTATCTATGAGTTGGAAACTATATCATATATATATATATTCTTGATGAGTTTGGAGTTCAACAAGAGTATTGTCGATCCAAACCTATATAATTAAAGTGTTGATGATGAGAGCCTGATTTTCGTGACTTATTCAGAAAGCCTTGTTGATGGATATAAGTAATCCTTGACTCCTGAATTCGAGATGAAGAATCTGAGTATGATTCACCACTTCTTGGGACAAGAAGTATGACAAAGGACCGATGATATTTTCCCAATTTAAGGAAAATATACAATGAAGATATTAAAGAAGTTCAAGTATGAAATAATACAAAATCCACCGTATTAAATTCAAAAGGAGAAGATTGATGATGATTCAGATGAGACTAATCCACAACTGATTGGATCACTTATGTATCTAGTTAACACCATACTTGATTCATGCCATGCAGTGAATGTGCCTAGTCATGAGTCAACTTAGACAAACTCACTAGACAACAACAAAACATGAGGCACAGTTGGATATGGCCTGAGATATGCCTCCAGAGTGAGCTTGAGTTTGCAAGATATGCCTATTCATATTGAGAAGAAAATGCAGTGGACCAGAAGAGCACATCTGATTGATGTTCTACCATAAAGTTTTCCATGGTTTCCTGATGCAACAAGAAACAAAATCTTTGTGGCCTTGAATACCACAGAAGCATAGTATGTACCATTGAGTGTGTGAAGAAATATGGCCTCACAAGCTTCTGACATATTTACTTGATCAAAAGATGGACCCTATGATGATAACCAAGAGCCATGTATAAATCTCCTTGAGAACCCAGTGTTTCCTGATGGATCAAACCACGATGAGATAAACATTTCTTATATCGTAGATATGATGTAGAGGAAAATCAGTACCTTCCTATACATGAGCAGATTACAAACATCTTCATCAAACTAAATTGGTGAAGAGTTCCTCCCTAGTTGAGAGGGAGTATTGATGACTCTAGCCAAGACAAAATTTAGAGTACATATGTGTGAGACTTGGCATGATAAACAATGCCTCCCTAGATGAGAGGGAGTGTTGATGATTGCAACTATGTGAGACATTCTCCAGCTTACAAACCTATGAGATGTGGATCATTGCAGCCATGTGAGATATTCTCCATCTTAAAAACCTGAGAAAAAACCCCTGAAGAGGGTGTGTGGTTCCTATCTAATACAGAGCTAGAACGTAGATATGACCTCCTCCATTCATAGAGTTGAGAAGAAATCTAGATGATTATCCTATGGGAAAGGCGATCTGTTGAGTTGGATGTGCCTGTGGCTGAGCACAAGGTGAACGTGTGAAATCCCAAAGTTATTGGTGAATGGTCATCAAAATAGAAATGAAGATGATGTATTATCCTCCTCTGAGTAGCAGATTTGACAAGAAACTCTAGATAACTCTCATGTGTGATGCAGTGGGAAAGAAGATCTCTTGAGTGGACGTGTCTGTGGATGAGCACAGGTGAACGTGTGAAGAACTAGTTATTCTGTGTAATGCAATGAGCCAGAGATACGGAAATCCCTATGGATGTGCCCCTAATGGATGAACACTAGTGGGTGTATCAAATCCCTTGCTACATTGTTCAAGAGTGAGACCTACCTGTAACCTTAATTGTAGTGTAAAGGGTACAGGTCGGCCCCACCTTAATGTGACTGGTAATTAATATAAAAGATAATTAATATGGTTAATATTAAATATATTATAAGCTAGTGGGTTCAGACCTGTTGTGCCAATAGACACTTATGTTGACAGTTTCAGGTTAGTATAAGTAAAGATAAATTCCCCATTGAGGAATTAGATCTTTCAAGTGAGTTTGGAAATTTCAGCAAGTACACCTTCTTGGGAAAAGTGCGCACCTCTCTTGTGTGCTAGGTTTTATCTTGGTGGTGAAGGTATTTATATTGAGGAATATAGCAAAGGATTTGGCTGGGTTTTGTTCCCTTGTTGAGAAGGGTTTCCCATGATACTTCTTGTGTTCTTGTGCACGGTGCTTCTTCTTGTGATATTGGTTGCTGCGGCATTTATGGTTATGGTTAAATGCTAAAAATGGAATGAACTTCATGCTTAAACTTGACTATTGAAAAATCATCATAAGTAACCAAATTTCATATTTGAGGGACGCGAAGGAAATCGTATATTTGTATGTGCAACAAAAACAATAGTTCCAGGTGAAGAGTTGTTGATCGATTTACAACTTAAATCGAATAGATGGAGGAGGTGTGGTTATGGGGGTAAATATCTTACATACCATTCAACTCAACCTTTGATCAATCATTGTTATAATTTATCGCTGCAATATTTCAATTTTTTACTGCACATATTTCATATTTCATTATTTATTTTCTGATATTACTGCAATATTTCATTTTTTTAATGTTACAATTACTTTCATAACTTTTGTTGATTAATTTATTGTGTCAACATCTATCCAGGGTGACCATGGAAAATCATACGCTACATCTGTCCAGGGTGACAATGGAAAGGCACCCCCTGTTCCTCAGCAGGTAAATGTTAAATAGAGTAACAACTTATGACCACAACAACTAAATTTTTGAAATTTCATTATTTGTTTTCTGATATTACTGCAATATTTCATTTTTTTAATGTTACAGGTGAATTTCATAACTTTTTTTTATTGATTTATTGTGTCAATATCTGTTTAGGGTGACCGTGGAAAATCACATGCTACATATGTCCAGGGTGACCGTGGAAAGGCACACGCTATGCCAAAACAGGTAAATGTTAAATATAGTAACAACTTATGACTACAATAACTAAATTTCTCAAATGTTAAAGTTCATATCATTAATTTTATTCATTAATGTATTGTGGCATGGTCATTGTGGGAAGTCACCCACTCGTAGTAGATCAAAGCAGGGTGACCTTGGGAATTCATTGTTCGCACAACAACATCACGTAACTGTTTGTCCTTAATAATAACTAAATTTGATTACAATATCTAAAAAAAAATAATGTTAAAATTATTTTAATTTCATTTATTGTTTGATGTTTTTAGTCCAGTACAGTCGATTTGGACGATGAGGAGCTTGAGGAAGAAATATTTTATTCCATTGACCCAATAGAAACTGTCGTGAAGGCCTTGAATAAGGAAAACATAGAATATCTAGCTTTGTTTCGCAAAAGACCCCTGACACAGGAGGACAGGGCAAGAATTGCAGAGCTACAAAATCTAATAAAAAATTTGGGGTAAGTGGCATCTTCACATATTTTTATTAGCTATGACAATTTCATATATGTTTTTTTGTTTTGTATTTTCTATATGATCTGAAAAAGTAAAGTTTTCCTTTTGTAGGAGTTTTTAAACCCCGTGCCCTGGGAACCTACTGAGCCTGCAACTGCTATAGGTAGTAGTGATGGTCCAATGCAACAAAAAAGTCGACAAAGCAAAGTACAAATGAGGATTTTTTACCCTCCTGAGCTTCCCCTCGAATCCATTGATGAGTGCATAGATGTCGACCAGCATGACACTCCAGAGCATGGTGAGTCGAAGCATGGGACTCCACATGAATTCGAAGATGAACATATTGTAGATGGTGAGGAAGCTATGCATGGAGAAGCATGAATTAAAAGCACTGTATCACTAGATCTCACCTTTCCGGTGGATGACGCATGTGTGCCGATCAAGATTCAAAAGATTGCAGGCATTTGTTTATTAATTGATTCATTTTTATCGTGAAATTGAAATGGAAATTTGTTGAGATTATTATAAATTAATGGATAACATGTTTCTGCAGGAAACAACGTTTTCTACATAAACTTGAATGACAAAGCATTGGAGTTGTTTGGCCCCACCATTCGCACACAGTGGAATACCCAAGATAGCTAAAAGAAAGATGAATTGATAGGCCACATGGTAAACTTGTTCAACAATACTTTCAATAAGAAAGTGGTTACAAAGTTAGCCGAAGAGAATTTAAAATATACCAGGGCCCAATATAGGGATAAATTACAATTATACCTCAAGCATGCGTGTCCTCCCATGGTTCTAGAGAAAGAGTGGAAGGCCTTGATAGAGGATGCAAAGGAGAACTTATTTTAAAAACAAGGAAGACATCCACGATTTGGTAAAGCAAGGTACAACACATGTCATCTTCTTAGTGAAATATGCTCATTTGTGTTTTTGTTTATTGTTTTAAGTAACAATTTTGATATCTAACTTTTTTCAAAAATTCCATATATAGGCTACCTGACACCTCCAAATCAACCAAGGCTAGAATGGAAAAGCACGGGCAACATAAACTAGGCCAGGGTGTCTATGGAAAACTAAAAGCCTGAATCATAAGAATTAAATGATTAACTGTGGTGAATATTTATTTAACAGTAGTGAACAAATATATGTTTTTGTTATTGGTAATTTTAATGGTGTTATGCATTGCAGTTAAATATGTTCCAAAATGCTACCACCGAGGAGAACCTAAAGCTTGGTTAGAAGCATAGTTTTAAAATTGTGATTGAATATCAGAGAATCTTGGGGAAAACTCCAATCTCCCCAGCCATCCAAATGCAGGTAAATAAAATGAATACGGAAACCGCAGTAACATGCTTGTAAAGTCTATTCATATTATTATATCACCCTTAACTAAGTATTTATGTTTTTTTTCAAGCAACAATGCAACCGCAGCAGTGAATCTAGTGGTATTCAGGAGACACCACTTCAAACTAGGGAGCACATGTCCAATGATAGTGGGGAGCAAAGTACCAATTTTGGTATGTATGATTCAGAATTAGAAATATTTACTGTGATTGTAGATATTTATTTCCTGAATTATACTTATATATTATCTTGTTTAAATGGAAGAGCATGTAGCTCGGGAGGGTGAACTGCGAGAAGAACCAAGTGGACAAGAAATTAACGCACCAACTGTCACAGCTAGACAGACAGGTAAAGAGAAATATTGTAATGTTAATCAAAATAATGAAATAGTTATTTCAATTATATTTTAACATATCGATATGATAATTTTCATTGTTGCAGTTCACGCCCCTGTACAGCTACCTCCACACCCTTCTCAGCGACGTACCAGAACTATGGTACATGAGTGCATGGAAACACAAAAAATAGAAGGACGGGGCACAAGAAATACAGTGTCAGAGGATGATCATGATACCCCAATCGTCAATTTTATGAATGTAAAATAACATAAATCAAAGAAAAACTAGATGTATAAATTCATGACTTGTATATGGATATTTATTGTTAGGGTCCTAACCTGCACATAGGTAGAACAATATATTCGGATGTAATAAAGGTCAATATTAATAAGGCCTTGCAATAAAATAGAATAAGTCGAATGTAAGAAGACCCAATAGAAGCTTCCGCTTCTAGAAGGATCTTCCTCTAGATGCTTCTTTTGATAAACATATTTAGTATAAATAGGATTCGAGGGTATGAGAACCCTAGCTTGGAGATTATTGTAATAGAGCTCTACTCGACTGGAGGTTTCCCCCTCGAAGAGGCCCGTGAACATTGCTTTCAGAATCAAAGTGTTATTTTTGTTGTTATTCTTATATCATTTCAGTGTTATTGTGGTGATTGTTCTAGTTATATTGTTGTTATTTTTCCATTTCTAGCATTTTAATTATGTTCTGCATACTTTTTATATCTGGTATATTACAAGTGGTATCAGAGAACTTTCCTTGGTAGAAATTGTGGGTAATTTTTTTTCAGGGTAGAGACGTATTTCGACGTCTTTAATCCACAAAGATCTGTCATTACGCACATAAACCTATAGTTGAGGGATTCACACACACAGGAAATACAAGTGGTTCTTAAGCGCACATCTGTTGGCCACCCTTGTAACCCATGTTGGTATCCCTTCGAGTGGTAGCACATAAGACATCACCTGTGTAGGGATTGACCTAGATTTCATGAAGCCCTCTTTAGATAAACCGATCAGTCACCTAACTTCTATAGTTCCACCGAGAAAATCACTTAGGAAGATACTCTCTAGTACCTGGGTTGTCAGGTAGTACGGCTAAGGGTACGGTCTATCCTCCTTAGTTAGTGCCCTGAGATATTGGTTCGAGTACTATTGTTGGACCCCGCACGTATATTAGAGAGCTATAGCACAAGGCAAACCCTTGTCTGTAGAACCCTTGAATACCTAACCCTTGGGGACAGAAACATAAACAAATTAAAACAAACAAGATCTATTGTCACGCAACTGTGTTCGGGTTTCCAAGTAACTACACATTTCTTCCTGGTTAAGCATTTGGGCATTTCATCACTGCAGTATTCTTCAGACCAAAAAAAAAAAAAAAGTATGGAAATTTTTTCACCATGATTTGAGACCTATTCCATTGGATTCATCTTTTCACCCTTATCACATTCATACATATCATTTTTCGGCAAAAAATTTTACCCCACCCACCCCTTTTCGGTTCCCTCGTCCTCATGGCCCACAGTCATAACCAAGACTTGGAAGCTCGATTCAATACCTTGCAATCTAGTCTCACCGAGACCCAACAAGAAGTGAAACAACTCAGTGCCAATGTTGTCGCCATCAATACAACCATGCAGTCCTCAATGGAGGAAATCAAACTAGACTTGACCACCCATCTTGAATATGTCTTTTCGACACTCTACACCAAGTTGCATGTCCCTACAGATAACCCTTCCTCTAACTCACCTCCACATACTGAAGGTGAACATTCCTCTCATTCCCATAACTTTCAGCACCATCACTTTCAACGTGACCTACGCCTTCCGCGGGTGGATGTGACCAAATATGATGGCTCAGACCCCACTGGTTGGGTAACCCAAATGGAACATTATTTCTCTTTATATGGCATTACAGATGACTTGGCCAAACTCTAGTATGGTGTTCTCCATCTAGATTAAGAACGTTGGCAATGGTGGCAATGGAGAAAAACTTCCTGTCAAGGGTATATTGCTTGGACACACTTTGTGGTAGAGCTTTATGAATGCTTTGACACTGACACCAACCATTTGGGCCATTTGACAAATTTGAAACAATCAAGAACAGTGGAAGACTTTATAGTTTCCTTTGAGCACCTGTATTTTTGGACAGAGGGCATGTCTGATGCCTTTTTCCGAGAGTGTTTTATCAGTGGCCTCAAGGATGAGATTCGGGCCCATGTCCTCATGGCTCAGCCTCAGATTTGGGTGGAGGCTACTAAAAGAGATAAATAAGAACAACAGGTTGTATCTTCTCAAAACAAAAAACCCTCCTTTATCCCTTGCCCTAAACCATTAAACCCCACTACTCCCTTCACTCCACTAAAGATCCAAAAATTGACTAGGGTTGAAATGGTTGAATGCCAACTCAAAGGCCTTTGTTATAATTGTGATGACAAATATTTCCTGGGCCACTAGTGTAAGGAACAAAAGTGTTTTATGGCCATCTCTGAGGATATTTCAGAAGAGGATGTTGAAACTCCCCTTGTGTCTGAGTCACCTAAAACCACTGACATAACCCCTCCCTCAGACCCTCCCGAAGTAGAACTGGTCATTTCCCTCAATGCTCTCACTGGATTCTCTGCTCCCCAAACCCTCAAGATAATCGGTTACATCAAGCATTGGAAGGTCATCATTTTGGTTGATAGTGGAAGAACCCATAATTTTATTCATCGCCGCATTTCCCAAGAAACTCATTGCTACATCCATACCGTCAATAATTTCCAAATCATGATTGCCAATGGTGGCTCCATGAAATGTGGAGGGCGTTTTGAAAATGTGTGTCTCCAAATTGGTGACTACCATATGAAATCTGATATGTTTGCTATCGACATGGGCGGTTGTGACATTGTGTTGGGTGCAGACTGGATAAGGCATTTGGGTCCCATTCTCATGGATTTTAAGGAATTAACCATGCAATTTGACCAAGAGGGCCACCAATATAAGTTCCAAGGCATCATCGTTGGTTCACCTGAGATAATTAGCTCCCATCGCATGGAAAAGTTACTCAAAAAAGGTCATTCTGATGTTATTGCCCAACTCCATGCCATACAAGCAACAGAGACACCCTCGGTGCTGCAAGAACTCCAAGACATCCTTTCTAAACATCAAGTGGTCTTTTTCACTCCCCAGGGACTCCCTCCTTCCCATGGTGTTCATGATCATTCCATTCCCCTTGTACCCAGAAGCCTTCCTCCCAATATATGTTTGTATCATCACCCCTTTTCCCCAAAAAATGAAATTAGGAAAATGGTTCAGGAACTCCTTAATGCAGGTGTTATCCTCCCTAGTACAAGGCCCTACTCTTCTCCTATGGTCATGGTCCTGAAGAAAGAAGGTTCTTGGTGAATGTGTCCTAACTTATGTGCCCTCTACAAAATTACCATTAAAGACAAATTTACAATTCCTGTCATTGATGACCTCCTGGATGAATTGAGTGGCACCCAATTCTTTACTAAAATTTATCTTCGTTCGGGCTACCACCAGATACGTATGAAAGAGATAGACATTCCCAAGACTTCCTTTAGAACTCATGAGGGCCACTATGAGTTTTTGGTCATGCCCTGTGGCTTGTGTAATGCCCCCTCCACCTTCCAAAGCCTCATGAATCATGTCTTTTGTCCTTTTCTATGTCATTTTGTCTTATTTTTCTTTGATGGTATCCTCATCTATAGAAAAACCTGGATAGACCATCTTGCTCATGTTGATTGAGTTCTCCATCTACTCTCTCAGCACCAACTTTTCTTGAAACAATCTAAATGTGCTTTTGGTGCCTCATAAGTAGAGTACTTGGGTCATCTCGTTGGCAAGGACGACGTCAGGGTGGATCCTAAAAATATTGAAGCTATGCAAGAATGGCCACACCCAAAGACTCTAAAAATCTTGCATGGATTTATGGGCTTAACAAGTTATTATCTCAAGTTTGTTAAGAATTATGGAAAGATTGCAACACCTCTCACTGCACTCCTAAAAAATAACTCTTTCGCTTAGACTCCAGCCATTGCTTAAGCTTTTCAAACCTTGAACATGGCCATGTGCACCACTCCAGTCCTGGCCCTTCCTGATTTCACAAAGACCTTTGTCCTGGAATATGATGCTTCAGGGAAAGGAATTGGTGTTGTCCTTATGCAAGAGGGTCGGCCTTTGGCCTTTACCAACAAGCAACTATCTGAAATAAATCTGGGCAAATCAATCTATGAAAAGGAAATGTTGGCTATGCTGCATGTCGTTGATCTACAACACCCTTATCTATTGGGGCAATGCTTCCAAATTAAGATAGACCATCAAAGCCTCAAGTATTTTCTGGAACAACGCATTTCCTCCCCGGAGCAACAAAAATGGGTGACTAAGCTCTTTGGATATGATTATGAGATCATTTACAAGAAAGGGAAAGACAATGTGGTTGTGGATGCACTTTCCTGA
>ML790447.1:104748-128759 GCA_009831015.1 Picea engelmannii | reverse complement strand
TGTGTATTATGTAAAGAAGCTCACAAGGTCAATTCAAAACCCAATTTACTTCATTGAGGGATACTTCATACACCAAGTGTTATGCCTCCTAAATTCTAATGTATGAAGTATTCTTCATGTGTGGGCACATACCCAAAAGTGTGAGATGAAGCCTACATTATAGGCCCACAAATGTGACTCCAAAACTCTCTTCAAAACCTCCACGTGATACATTACTTTATGGTGGAGGTCAAGTATATATAAGATACTACATTTCCTTTTTCCTCTAGTCTTCTCCAATACTTGCCTCCCCTATCTCCATTGTGAGGAAAGTCTAGCGTACTATTGCCACAAGTGTCTTGTTTTAGAAGGGTGCTCTGCCATTCCTTGTTGCCTAAGTCTTCTCCAATTATGCACTATGGGTGAGATGATTCATGTGCTAAGGAGATGACATGGTAGAGCACTATTGGAAAAGCATGTTTAGGCACAAATATCCCCTGTACGTGTTCACAAAATGACCGATACTTATGAAAGAACCCTAATAGAGATGTTGATTATGCTTGAGGAGGCCGAAACTATTCCAGATTGAGGAAGAGAATACACTCAAGTCAAAATTCATGCCCAATACAGGGTCACTTACTTCTTGAGAAAAGGGAATCATGAAGAGAAACAACAATAAATTTATAAACAACAAGTTGTTTATAAATTTCTTTACATGGCTACAAAATGATGCATTATGGTTTGAAACAAAACATTGACTGCTTGAAATTATAAACAACTTCATGACTACAATCAATTTTTTGTTCATAAATTGAGTTTGAGAGGCCTAGCATTCCAAGGATAAAGCCCATAAATACTCCATAAATAATCAACAATTCAAGATGAGGTGAGGAAAATAAGTCTCCATGCATAAATCTATGGTAGAGATATGAATGTTTGATCAGTCATGACAAAAACCTGACAACTTGCATTACTTGCCAATGAAAACTTAGTGAAAATGTCATCTTAGTCTCAATGCTCCATCAAAGTTATATTGTTGTTTCCATGGCACAATCTTGCATAATTCAACATTAGTTCATTTGTTTCATGTTGTCAATAGGTACAAAGTGACAACCCGAATCTTCAAAAATTCCTTCATTGTGCCAAAGACACAATGGCAAAGAAGACACTGAAATATAATCTCAAAGTGTCTATTATGAGTGTGCTTAGGTTTGAACAAGTGATGTTGTAGGTGACATTCATTCCCAGCTGTCATAAAATATCAAAATATAGAAAGAGAAAGTTCAGAAAACTGAATGTAAGATGATGTGTATGTTGCTCATAAGCCTCAGAGATAGCAGAGATACCAAGGAGGTTTTCTTTATCTCAAACATGATGGTCCATACCTCATTTGTTTCTAACCTTAACTATGTTCATAATCCAGCCCCAAATTCATCTCTTAGTTTGATGTTTTGGTGCAGGTGTTGGAGGAGTATCATTGCTTCTACAATCTTCCCAACAATCCAACCATACGCTACCACACATAATTTAATTGTTTCACCCTTCAATATACCCTCTAGTTTTCTAAGAATATGCCTTAATTTAGGGAAATCCTGGGTTTATCATCCATCCAATCTAGGGCACCACAATTTTGTTGAGAATATCATTTTAGAGGGCCAAAAAACGATGGCGGAGATGTTGGTTATACTATGTGTTATCACATAAATTAGTAAGGGAGTGTTTTCCTAACAAGTGACCCCCTTTGGCGAAAAAATGGCAAGAAGTGAGTCAAAAACCCACTTATCCTAAGTTCGAGGCACAATAACGCGTTGTGATAAGAAGCAAGATGATATGGGCGGCCAAAATATGCTCGCTCATATCTACAGCGCAGGGTCAATTCGGACCCCCCCCCGCCACCTTTCTGCCTTTAACGGGAGGGGGGAGTCCAATATGGTGGTTTTAGATTGCAAGCCCCTCACTATCATGGTGCCTCCTCGTGATGTTGGACCCCCCCCCCCCACCTAAAACCTCTTACCACCTACCCCCCCCTTCGATATACCACTTACCTCCTCCGCTTACCACTCTCGCCTCCTGCTGACATCTGTCTCCCACTCTGTCTCTCACCTCCACCCATCACATCCTCCTCTCCCACTCCCCATATCGTTATTCTACACATGTCCTCCACTTACTATTGGTCCATAGCCCCTTATCACTCCCACCTATCATCTCTTTCCAAGTGTCCTACCGCTCACGTCCTCCCTGGAATATGGTCCCATCCTGTCCACTGCTGCAGCCTCTCATTTTCCCCCACATCATCGCCCCATGCCACTCCACCTCTGACCTATCCCGACATAGTTCACACACCTTACGTTGCCCGTACTTTCCATGTCACCCTCCATCTGTCTCGCCTGACCACATGGGTGCCCCTCGTCTCACCTTCACAATGTTGTCACTATCGTCCCCGCCAAGAGTCTCATCCATGTTCGTCGACTGGGTCCCCTCGTAGCAGTCCAACGAAGTAGTAACGACCAAGGGAAGGTCACCACGTTGTTCAGGAGCAGAGTTGACATGAGCCTCTCAGATCCTGAGGAAGCAGTTAATGTAAATGTGGAAGGTGGGTGAGACATAGTCTCCTTCCATAAATAGAAGGGCAGAAAAGGACAAAGCGCAAAGGCAGGCTGTCAGTCCGAACTGACAAAGATCGCATCCAATAGAAGACTGCATGGGCAATCTGACCAACGTCTGCATGTGCAGCCTGATAGAGAATCTCCTCAACGTAAAGCCTTGAATGTATGACATGATCGCATTTCAGGCAATCGAAGCCAGTTTTAAGTATATGTAGGCATTTTTTTCCATTTTGTTAGTATCGATGGTAGAGATAAGCTCCCAATTGTAAAGTTTTAGCGAGGCTTTTGGTTCTCTGGTTATAGACTTATGTTTGTCAGTGAGCCTCTTCCTTACTCTTTTCTTCTAACTCTTAAAGCTCGGGCATTGATGATCCAGTTGGGTGTTGTAATGACTATATAGTGTAGGTTGGATTATATCGGTTTTTGCAGCATTTTAAGTTTCTTGAAGTTTTCAGATCTGAGAGGATCTCATATCTGGGACTCTTCCTCCAAAGGTTGTTGGAAGATCGGATGTCCAAAGAATAATTTCATTGCTCTCTTGTTTTTCCTCCACCTACTCACCACTATGCAAACTTACTGGCCTAAGTTAGATCAAGACCTCACCTAGATTTGTATTTACAACCCAGATTTCTAAGTTAAAACGATATTGTTCTGAATTTACTCCTATTTGGTCACCCTTTATAAACAACCAGTGACATATAAACCGATGGGTATCGGGCTTACTCCTGCTGCAATCCAGGAGTGACTTCTGGTGCTAACAGTTGTGATCTAGACTAATCTAATTATATGCATATGTATGCATTTGTCTCCAATCTTCCTCTTTTGTTACAACTAATTGTATAAAAGTTGTGTAAGGTTTTGGTTGCATTACAACTCACCAATTACTCTAGTGTGCTCCTAGCTAGGATAGGTTACCATAGATTAGTAATAGATCACTTGTATCTACATACATGGTAAGTGGACATCTTTCTTTCCTACCACTTTGGAGAGGAAAGATTCAAGAGGAACGACCCTAAGAATATCATAAAGAGCACTTCAATAGCATGAGAGTACCATATGAATACACCATTGAGTTCTGGGAAAAAGAGGAGGTGCATCAAAATGACAGAACTTACGACAAAGTCATTTTCAACAGGCGAGGCTAGCCAAAAGGAAGGATTAGGGACGAAGAAGTTGCAAGAGAGGTGGCCCAAAAAGAGGCAGGATGAGATGAAGCTAAGATATCTTCTCCCATCTATGTCCCAACTCATTTAGGTTATGTTGAAGAGGACGAAGAAGCACCATCATATAAAAAGAGAAGAGACAAAGAGAAGGTGTTGAAAAGGAGGAATGACGTTAAAAAGAAACAAAAAATAGAAGTCGACAAAAAATTTTGGGGCAGAAAATGAATTGAAAGCTAAAGCAGAAGCCGAAGAAAAAGTTGTTGCAGAAAAAGAAAAGGAGATGGCAGAAGCGGTAAGAGTAGCAGCAGAATTAGCAGAGAAGGTGGGAAAATAAGCAACGGATAAAGTTGTTGAAGAAGAAAGACAGAGGAAGAATACAAAGGGCAGAGAGGGTGACACACACCCAATGGACTTGGATGTCCATGGAACGTCCATCGCAGGTATAGGAGCATAAACAATGAGTAGTGGTTTAGGCCTCAGGCCCTGGGAACCTTTTTTATCAGTTGAAGTATTGGATCTAATAACTTTCACATACAATAGCAAAACCTTTCGAATTGTGCAAGGAAGAGTGAAAAATGTTCCAACAACATAAGGATCTCCTTTGTCAGTGGTTACTCAAGTCCCTGTCATAGGATATGTGTGGGAAGACCCTGTGGCAACAACTAGGGCAGGATTTTCATTTATGGATGCAACTGTAGACAATATATAGAGGCTATGACAGTAGAATGAAGAGAAAGAGGTGAGGATCAGGGAGTTATAAGAGAGGTTTCAACAAGTAAATATTAATGAAAGAAGTCTCCTCAAATTTAAGGCTAGTGTGGAAAAAGTGAGGAATGATCTCGAAGGTGCCATCATTGACATGTATGCCAATATACACCTCTTCCAAAATGCGGCTACAATAGTTATTGACCAAAACAACCGGATACAAATGCAACGAACATAATACAACGTTATTTGTGAAGGCATAGCCAACATTGATACCTAGATAGTAGAGAATCTCGATGCACCTCTTGAGCTGCATAGACCCTCAAAACCAGCTAGAAAGACAGATATGTACACACTAGATAATTTCCAGTAGGTAGGGAAAAGAGCAGATAAATAAGTAACCAAGGCGATGGCAATATGTTCAAGGACTCACAAAGCTGCCCAAGAAATGATAAGGAATGGTTGTCTCCGAAGATTAGATGAACTTGGGAAGAATTTGGTCACAAAAGAATTGGTGAATGTAGTCAAAGACATCACGAGTCAAAGGAAATAGATAGTCAAAGCAACAACCTTTGTCTCCATTGATCTCATTGACCAACATCTGCTACAATCGGTAAAGATTCACACTATGATAAAGGTTTTCATGAAAAAACTAGAGAAGTATATGAGTTCCCTTGATGACAGAATCGCCATGACAAAGCAACACTAGAAAAACTATCATACATGAGGATCAATTCATTATATAATCGATTGGAAGTTTGGACAACTTATCTCCAAAGAAAAAGTTCATAGGGAAAGGACAAAATGATTGTTTTTCTCTAGTCCTTTTCCTAACCAATTCAAATTTCATCCTTTCTTCCACTTGTCATTAGAAAAGAGAAGATGAACAATTTTGTAACTGCCTCTTCAAGAAGAAGGGGAAAGGACACATAGGAGTTACGAGTTTTTTGTATAAAATAGAGTAGAAACTCATTCGAAATGACTTTTTGGTTGGATTTTCAAGCATTTTATAGACCCAAGAAAATTTTCGAGAACTTATACATTGTTAATGAATATTGAGAAGCCCTTAGGGACAACATATTATAGAAGGATTTTTTTGTAGAAACAGATCGGAGCTTTGAACTACTTCAATTGAAGATAATTGTTGTTTCTATGGATTGTAAGGATGTTTGTTTTTTGTAGACTAATTCTTATACAATCTTTGTCATTCTATATTTATTGATATTTCTTTGAATATTTCAATGCCTTGAGATTTGTGGGTTATTACAGTATATGTTGTTGTGATCTAGACTAATCTGATTATATACATATGTATGTATTTGTCTCAAATCTTCCTCTTTTGTTACAACTAACTATATAAAATTTGTGTAAGGTTTTGGTTGCATTACAACTCACCAATTAATTTAGTGTGCTCCTAGATAGGATAGGTTACCATAGATTAGTAAAATATCAGTTGTCTCTACATACATGGTATTCATCTACATATATGCATTGCATCCACCCACTTCATCGGTAAATTGAATCATAATAGGTACGAAAATAAAAGACAACAATAAATGGAAGTCGGGCCAAATTCTTGATGGGACTCCTAATCCAAACGATGTATAGTCTAATTGGGATTGTATATCGGTGAGTACCCCTTGTTGTTGTCGGGAGAACTTTAACCCATCAACAGAGTCTTTGCAACATGCTTAAATGCTTCAAATATTAAAGTGACACTTACCATGAGACTGGACTTGTTACCTCATGAAGAACGACTTGTTGCCTTTTGGGAGCCAAACTGATGTAATGTCTGCTACTCTGGTGTTGGTGATGAGTGGTGATGCAATCATGAGTAGGAGGGGCCTTGTGGTCTCTGTTGGTCAGTCTGACTATTGACACTTCATTTATGTTACCTGCGGGCCTCGAGACATAATCTCCTTAGTTACCACTAGGCTAGGGGGGCACATTTGGATCCTACATGGAGGCATGTTCTCACTGTAGAGCACATCATAACATCAAAATCTTATGGTTTTACATATGCCTACTATACTCAAGAAAAAAATCAAAGTATTGGTGCATGGCAGACTCACCTCTTTATTCATATGAGCAAAAATGATAACTACCAAATCTAGAGAAGAACTTGAAAAGGGAAATTTTCTGATACATTTCAACATATCAATAGGATCATTCAAATCATATTAATGTATCATAACAACATGCAAGGATGAAAGAAAAAGAATATGTAAATAAAAAATATGTATGGAAATTCAAACAAAAATAAATTATACTAGCATGATATGCATAATGAAATGCAGGATGCAAATTCCTACCCTAATCATTGTTAGGAGAAATGCTAGGTAAAATCATATAACCATTAAAACCATCCTAATATTTTATCAAAGAATTTTCCCATGTGATTCATCATAAACCAAAATAAATATAAGTCAAGCACAACATGAACATGAGTTAAAGAAAGCACTATACCATTTCCAATCATAAATCTAACTCACAGAGGTGGGAGGGAGGGGAAAAATTACACCAAGTCACATTCCCACGAGAATGCTCAATCCATCTCTGAATAGGGTTGTGATAAGATGAAGACTCATAATTCTAACTCAAAGACCCTAAAGGTTGACTACCTTGGTCCTCATCACTCCCCAATGCTTGAGAAGGGATGAACAAGAATATGGAAGATGCCTGATAATTACTCGAGGGGAGGCCCAAAAAATAGGATGTCAAACTTCTTCTTAAAGCATCCAACCTACCCTTGAATTCTAAGAAAAAAAAAATCCTCGGAGACAACCTAGGATAAGAAACATGTTTCCTAGCTACATCCTCGGTGGCATAACAAGATGAAGGAAAAGAAGAAGGCTGGAAATAAGAATCCTACTTGGCAAAATCATGAGCTCATCTTCATCAAGGTTAGAGCATATAGGTGGTTGAAAATATTCTTCGTAGAATAAATCCAAGTTCTCAAAATAATATGTATCAAACCCCCGGGATAAAACCAAAAATCATCTTGACAATGCAACAAGGAATCATCCCTAGGTGGTTGGAACAAATGAGTAATAATTTCATCTTCATGTTACCAAATAACTGAATCAGTCACAATCATATATGGTTGTTCTAAGGGAAACGATTGAAAATGACCTTCACTGTCGTAAATGGAATCTCCACAAGGACAAATCACATCCCATTTATGTCTCTGAACATGTATAAAATCATCAATATTCTCAACCACATCATCACCTATGATATAACATGAAGGGTCTAATGCATCCAAGGGTTCCTCTAACACTTCCTTATTTTCTAAATCATGAAATAAAGCATTATCAAGAATTTGGAAAGGGAAATAACTCACCACATTCCCTTCTTCTTGTACAGGAGGAATGGAAGCTTGGATGATTTCATCAAATGGAGGAGAAAACACCAAAACTTTGTGTTCATGAGGAGCATCTTCATCGACATCAAAATGTTCTTCTTCAGCATATTCTTCATGATTAATCTCTTCTTATTCTTATTCTTCAATATTCTTCTTGGTAATCTTCTTCATGATTAATCTCTTCAGGCTCTCGTTCTTCAGTCAAGTCTTCATTGTCTTCAATATAATCATGATGTAATTATTTCTCATCTTCCAGGGATTGGTAACCCTCTTCATGAATCTCTTCCTCTCTTATGTCATAGAGTTGTTGAAAAAATATGTTAGGGTCTTCTCTAGTTCCCCATATCTCCAGGAATGTCTCCTCAAATTGATCCATGGTCTTGATACTTTTTCTAGGGAGACAATTGTACCACCTCTTAGCATCATTATTAAAAGTGGATGAGAAAAGCTTCATCATTACATCTTTAGCGTCATCACTAACGAGATTAAGTCAGAAGAAACCCCAAAAGTTACCCATATTCTATTCAACATTAGTCACATCACCATCAGAAAATTTGGGCAGCTATTTTTTGTACTCAGGAGGCATATGTTCAGGGTACCCTATGATTCTACTCATTTCCAAGGGTCCAAAAATATTACCAGGGGGTCATTTCGGAGAAGCCATGGGTGAAACGGTTGGTTTCTATAATGACGTTCAGTATGGGTTGTCATCAGTGCAGTCGTCAGATGATTATTCAAAGAATATCATCAAAGGAAGGTAAGGGAACTAACCTCAGTGGATTCATCGGCTAAACTTGAGAGATAAGTGCTATGGGACAAAGTTTACCAAAGATATCTCATTTGAGGAGAATGACTCAATCGTCCCCAATAATGGAGCCCAAATGTTATCACACGATTTCTACTTGTGCAAATCCCACCACAAGTTATTCAAATCTTGTGTAACAATGGGAAATCCTACCATTGTCACCTTTGTAAGAAATCCCCTCATTTTAGTGATGGAGGAAGTCCATCGCAAGGGAGGCTTCCCTGGTGACCTCAAGGGATCAAAGTAGCAAGTTTTTTAGTCAAGCCTACTGCCCCATGTCTTAATCACCTAATATTGTTTTAGGTCAATGAAATAGATGAGGTAAGGAGTTGTTTGAGTACCTTCCTGGAACAAGAACACTTTATAGCATGTATAGCATGATTTCCAAGTACAAACATGCAATTATTACCTCATAAGACACTAGAAAAAAAAATTGCAATGGATGGTACAAATTTGTAGTAGTACACTAGTATTATAACAACAATATAAATTTGTAACAACATTAATAAATATGCTTCAGTATTGTGACAATTGACAAGGGAAACTTAGCATAAATCTACTAGATTAATATTCAATTGTTAGATGCAATTTCTAGGTATGTTAGGCCACCTTTACAAGAGTGTATGCAGCAAATAAGAGTATTTAGATGGATGTAGCAAATGTTTCCAACAACAAGAAGTTTATTTTTCAATTAGCGTGATTTATTATTAGTAGAGTTAGTAGGAAGCTTGAGAGAATTAAAATAGAGAGTTTGTTGATCACTTTCACCATAAGAGAGCTTAAATATCAGTGCCTTTGAGGGCTACGGAGTCTTTACAACAACAATGCAATATGTTTGGAGATGAAACTAGCAAATATTTAAGAGGTAGGACTAAAACTCTAAGGTTGTAGCACATTAGGGAATTAGTGTTTAAGCCTTAAGGAGAAGGATTGCTAGAGTACAAGCACTTTTGGGCTCTAGCAACCTTTTCTCCCTTCTTAAGTTCTTCAACTAGGTCAAAATCAAGAGTCTAGGGCTAAAATCCTAAAGTGCTAGAACTTTAGGGCTTTAGGATGCTAACCCTAGTAAGGAGATTTCACCAATTTAAAACAAGAATAACCTTGTGAGAGGAGGAAGCACTTATGATCCTCTCTTAGGGTTTCACCAAGCAAGACGTCTAGCATAAAGAAGCAATATTCACCATGTATCATAAAAACATAAAGATAAATTGTAGAAAATTCACTTACTTTAGCCAAGAAACCAGGAGACAAAACCCTAATTGCATAAATTCTTCTTCAAAATTAGCAAAAGAATCGACAAAATGATCCTCCAATCATAGCGCATTAGTAGAAGAGAGAGATAACTCAAGATAAGGAAAAAAAAATAGACTTGTTCTCTCACAAATGGCGAGAATTTGTGATGATAAATGAAAATGAGATGGTCCTCTATTTATATGAGGCCATATAAACCAATTTGTCCACTTTAAATTGTCAACAACAAATTAGAAAAGGGACAACCCCCTTCATTTGCCTTTACAATTTGCGAAAATGAAAATTAGATAAAATAAAACCCTAAAAAGGGTGACTTCATGCCATATAAGGGTGACGTAGGGATAGAAGTGAGACATCAAGCCTCCAATATGAGATAATTGGGCCTCTGAAGGCCAATGACATGCTCTCATGTGCAAAGATCGCATGCCATGTGCCTCCTCCTATCAAACCACCATGTCATCCATCAAACCCTAGCCCAAAGGTGATGTCAAGGGCTTGAAGTGTGACGTCCTAGGCCCCCAAAGGCCACTTCATGTGCAACTCATCATGCTAAGATTTTTTCATGGGGCTACATGTCCTCAAAAGGTGAAACATTCATCATACACAATCTCCCACATGTGGGGTCTAGCATCCATCTCATGGGTTCTCGAGCCCCTATGAAGGTCCAAGTGGCATAATTCCTTCATGAATAGCTTTCACTAGTTAAGGTCTTACAAAGATAAACAAAATTCCCTCCAAGGGTTCACAAGTCTTATGAATCATGCCAAGTAAGCCACATTTAATAAGTGAACCACCTGAACATGTGCATTAAATCCCCCCCCTTTCAAATTAAACAAATGCTCAAATACCTTATAAAATTTTCCAAATTTAGGTATGGGAATGGTGTCAAGGTACCCTATTAGGTAGTTCGATCCCGAAGTCAAGAAATATTTCCCAAGAAGACCCTATCTAGATCATGTAGTGAGTATGAGGTGGATTGGGGTAAGACTTCTGGGCATGGGGCTCTTGACATACAAGGGTTCATATTGTCTCATTTATGGGTGCCTTTATGGAGGGTGTGTTGCATCCCTTGGTTTGCAATGCAAAAAAAAATGAATCCCTTTAATTTCCTTTCTATTTTATTGGTCTGAACATTGAGTACTATGTGTAATGGAAAGAAAAAGAGTACCACAATGCCACTTGAAGTTAGAACACATTGAGTTCCATATGTAGTGGAAATTAAAGAACATCGCAATGTGTTCCCCCATCAAGCAGGACACCTTTTTATTTATTTTATTTTAAAAGGTCCTTCATTTTATATTGAGAAGAATTTAATTTCTCTGTAGACCTTAGGGAGAGAATCTAGAAGGACAATTTATGACCTTTTATTTTTATAGTGCTAGTTGCAACACCTCAGGGCGAGCATCTAGAAGGATAGTTTATGACCTTTGATTTTTACAGTGTTAGTTGCAACACATTAGGGCCTTTAGCCCCTTCTTCCCATGAAATGAGGTACAAGCTCTTCTTGGGGTCAATGAGCCCAAAAACGCAAAAGATGAGGACATGGAGGGGAAGAAGTGTGGAAAGTGGTAAGTATGAATGGGAATGGTATGATGACCCTTCAAGCAACCCACAAGTAGCTTCCCTTTTCCCAAGGGTGACCAACTTACTAGGATAGAATGACAACCACCAAGGTGAAATTAAGAAAAAGATATAACTTCCAAGTAAACATTCCATAATCAAGAAAGGACTCTTTGCAACATGCTTAAATGCTTCAAATATTAAATTGACACTTACCATGAGACTGGACTTGTTACCTCATGAAGCAAGTCATGTTTCCTTTTTGGAGTTAAACCGATGTAGTGGATGTTTCTTTGCTACTGGTGAGGAGTGGTGATGCAATCATGAGTAGGAGGGGCTTTGTGGCTCTTCTGGTCAATCTGACTCTGGGAACTCCATGTCTAGTAGCTTTAGGCCTCGAGACATAATATCCTTAGTTACCCCTAGGTTGTAGGGTAACAATGTAGATTGTCTCATGTAATATGGGTGGGTGGATAGTGAATTATTATTGTAGCAAGAGGATAGTAAAACATTAATTTAAATTTAACAACAAATGAATCCGTTGATTGGTTCAAAGATGAATATGGAGGGAAAAATAAATAATGACCTTGCATGTGACAAATAAATACTAATATGACTTAATGGGAAGGAATTTCAAGGTCAAGATATACCATGATAGCCTAAAGTATTTTTTAGAGTATAAGGTATATTTATAAGAGCAACAAAAATGGGTGTCCAAAATGAAAGATTTGATTTTGGAATTACCTACAAAACTAAAAAAGATAATGTGATCATTGATGCCTTTTCATAAGAAAAAAAAAGTAGTCACCTTATGCACCATCACATTTATCATTCTTATATGGTTGGAGGAATTCCACAAGAATAACAAGAAGATCATATTACTAGACATAATCTATAGTTATTGCAAAAGGGGAAGATCTCTTTTGAATGATTTGCTTATAATACAAACATTGTTTGGTACAACAAGGATATGATATATCAATTCCTCAATGCATGTTGAAATAATACATCTTTACAAAGTTACATATCTCTCCTTTAGTGGTAAATTAAAGTTTTCTCAATACATCCAAAAGAATAAGAAAAAATGATCTATCTATGGGTACTTACATCCCAACATCAAGTCTTACTTACATGCCAACTATTCCAAGGTCTGGGAAGTTGATTCTCACTTTCAGTGAACTCAAGAGACTCTATAAGTTCTTGAAGACAACTTTAAAGTGGCTTAGAATAAGATTAAGCAACAAGTGGATCAACATCCCGATGAAAGTCAATTCTTAGTTGGTAACTAGGTTTACCTGTGACTTCAATGCTATAATAAAACCACCTTACTCTTTCTGAATTCACAAGATTTTCTATGTCTCTTACCTATAGAAGGTCATTGGATGAAATATTCTAGTACATACTCAAATTTAAAAATTGGATGAGGAGGGAAATATGATCCTTGAACCTAAAGTAGTTCTTAACCATTACACTCATCACCGTAGGAACATGCCCATTATTGAGTACCTTATGATCAAGTGGAAGAAGATGCCTCCAAAAGAACCTAGATGGGAATATGAGAATTTCATACATCAACACCCTTAACTATACATATTTAAGGTAGAACTTTTTGAAAGGGGGGATAATTTATGATCAAAATATTATTCATATTATCGTCTCCATTTTCTCTTATCAACACATATTCTCCCCTCTATTATATAACTCTTCTACTTAGGGTTCCCTTTTTAGGAACAACAGGAGCACCCATGATCCCCTCTTTAGGCCGAAAGCGTACTATTTACTTATAGGGGCATTAGCCTCGAGAGGTGGGAAGAAAACTAACCCTATGTTTTATCCTATATATAGATGTAAGAAGACTCTAGGATAATTATATTATATTTTGTATTATTCTATTATAATTGGGAGGTCCCCCCCTTGAAGTGACATATTAACATCAACATTCAACATTCAACATATAATTGCATTGTCATTGCAATATTCATGTTTATTATGTTGTTTTGGGTAATTTGGACAATAACATCCTCTAAATTATTAGGATAGAATATATTGGATTTATCTAAGGATAATACATCATAGACATCAATAAAGCTAAATGGGAGGGCATGCCATGAACCACAAATATTAACCAAGATTCTATTCATTAAAATTGACCATAAAAATAATATGATCGTGTAGAATGACCTTCTTGTTGTGGGAGATAGGATTTGGTCTTTTTTTCATGAGAGTGGATGGTTTTTGTTTTGTTAATGTTATTTTCTACATCATTATCAATGATATGAAATTTATGAAAATAGGGCTTTACTACTCCACTATTCAAGGTTACAGTCTAGCAACAAACACTTTGTTTGATGTTAACTTAAATTGTTGACTACTTTCTTACTTACAAGGCCACCCAAGAAAAACTCAAGGGCACTCCACTTCCTAATCTAGACTTGAAGGCATCTTGTAAATAAACATTTATCCAACAATTATTCTCTCCCCGTTAGAGTGGAATTAGAATTGTTTAGCAATGTGTTAGTATGATTTTACACTTTATGCATAGTCATGGGTTATAAAACTCACTTGGATACGATTATGCATTCCAAAAAAATCCCTAGATCGATTTTAGGTTGGAGTTCTATGGAATTTTGATTCACAGACACTAGAAATGTGTTTCTAGAGGTTCTCCAAACCAATTCATTTCCCTTTTATATGCCAATTTTATACCAAAATACATGTGGCCAATCATTTATTATGTTGATAAGTGTTTCTTGTATGAGTCCTATGTCTTGATGGGACTTTATACATTCACTTAATTATTAATGTCCATTAGAAATTAATCAATGCAATATGGTCCATCCATGTGTTAGCTTTCACCTCCCACTCTCTGTATTTATTTTTAATTTGCATGTCGTGTAGATAAACATGCAACAAGTGCTCTTAGTCTCCTAATTTGTCCCATGGGTGATATTCGGGGGATTAGAGGAATTCCCTATTGGCAAAGAAGAATGGGTTGAACCATAAGTAGGAATATTTATATGATGATATCCATCATGGACAAGGTGGTTATTTAGCATAGCCTATAATGAGACATATTTTTTCCTCCTCCTCTTTCAGTTAAGAAAAATACTTTCTCCAATCATAATTTTATCAACTTGTATTAATCAATATCAATTGTGTTTCTGCTGCATGTTGATGATCCACAACTAAAGTAACTTGGTGTTTGGCATATTTTTTTTGTCTTGCATATAAGTTTGAATTCAAGTGTAGCGTTTTTATACCTTTTTTGGTGAATTTCGAATCTATCTTTTAAATAGAAACAATGTTTTGGACCCCCTCTCTAGTTTTCATTTATAAAACTCAAAATCACAAATTGAAGTGTGGGTTTTCAGAGTGCAAGCCGTGGAATTGAAAACAAAGATGAATTCAACTTTCTCATATTGAATATTATGTGTAGTTGGACAAAATCTCTTAATGCAAATGGCATGTGTAGTGTCCCCCACTACTAAACTCATAAATAAAAAATTATGATATCATTAATTTAAATGCAATGCATCATGCTAAAAACACCCATACATCTAACAACATGAATTTAAACATGAATGCAACTTATTAAACTCATAATCAATAGCATATTATTATTGCTCAAAATCAGAGTAAGCGCACATAAATTAAAACCCATAATAACTTGCAATGCATTAAGGATTTAACAAGCATTTAGAAAACTTATGAATTTCAGCCAAATATACATACACACAACAACGTATAAATTCACTCAAAGGCAGAGTATATGCATAACAAAAAATTACCATAATTAAAAACAACGTAACAAAGATAAACACTTTTTTTTAAACCAAATGTGCAACTGGTTGCAGGGGAAAAATGTTCCACCCAACCATAGATTTGTTTCTCCAAGTATCAACATCAAATCACCCCGAGTCTGGGGCTTCAAATTCACAAGGAGGGGTGTCTTTCTATTGTCCACTCACAACCCAACTTCACCCACAATAAACTAATTTTCCTACAGGTATCCCAATCCACCAACTCCCTTCCTCTCAATCTACACAACCCAAGGAATGGGATCCCCCTTCACTGCATATAGTCCCTCAGGCTTTCCCACTTCCCTCTACGGCTCCAACACAGGTTGACAAGGAATCTCTCTCGTTGGGGACTCCAGGGATGTCAACTGCAAAGAAAAAATCACAACATCAAGCTCATTGTTGTAGGGAAATTTATCTTTAAACAAATTACTATACAAGCCTAACAACTTGATTCTTCATGCATTTGTAGCTCCAAACAATTGCCACACATGCCCACTATGGCTACCTCCAAGCTTCAACACTTTGCACTCCCTTGCTGCTTCAAAAAATGTATGTAAAAATTTCCCTCTTTTCCCATATGAATTTCCTTTTCCCCCATGCATGTTAACATTCACATTCCCCAATGTTGATTGTACTTAGCCCCCATGCTCTCATAACTATAGGATGTGACTTTTCACACCAACACTCTTACATGTGTTTAATAATCGGCTTGGGGAACACTCAAACATAAAATAGAAGGTTTTTACACAATGATAATTTTAGAAGGTGGGTTTGGATTAATACACATGGATAATTCCCCCTTTGACCCCTGTAACACCCTGTTTCCCCCAGTCTGTAAAAATAACTATATTGGCCAAGAACTATGGAAAACTCAAAGATGTGAATGTGTGATTTGAATGGACCTTAGTAAAAAGGTCCATGAATGTAAATAATGTTATGAATATATATATATATAACTGCTGAGAGGGGGATGTGCTGACAAAGAGACCACAATGGATAAAGAAAGGTGGAGGAAGGCACCTGGAATGGTGGCATTAACTTCCACCAAACCAAACCGTATTTGTTCTTCATTGGCCCGGAGAACCAAGAGTGGCTCGCTGGCCCCGAAATGAATTACTCACCAGGATGGTAGGTGAAGAGGATCCTCATGAGTTAATGAGGGATGGGGGTGAACCGCCCATCCGTGGAGGCGTCAAACCTGACCACCGCAGGGGAATTCGTGCCACACGCAACCTTGCTGGGAAAGAAAAGGCAGGTAAAAGGTGTGGGAGGGGACGCGAGGGGGAGATCAGAGGAAAAAGATCGAAAGAACTCTGGAACAAAAACACAGAGTGAGTGATAGCAAAGAAGAAGAGGAGTAACCTTCATTCTCGATCGTTGAAGAATAGAGACAAAGAGTCTCAAGCATCGTGGTCTCAGCTTGGGGGTGGCTAGTGGTAAATCCATTTGGAATCATTGAGCCTATAGTTGGGTGGAAACGAGCACCCCTCTCAGCAGTTGCATCAAACCCGATGTTTTTCTAATGAGTGTTTTATATCTTGTATCTTGAAATTTATATGCTGACATGTATTCTCATAGTCTATGCAATTATGACTGGTTTCAGTATAAGACTGTCTGTAGGGTGTTTTGATCAAAAAATGATGCATGCATACTTTTATTGGAAAGACCACGTATGGATTATGTTTATATATATTGAACTAATACAGATTTTCAAGTCTGCTCTCGGGGGATTTGTTCCCGTGTTTGTCTTATCCGATGCCTTGGATAGATTTCCCTACGAAGGCACCCTTTCAAGACGACTCCTTTGCCTTCTAGAAGACCTTCTAGTCTGGTCTTCAAAAACCTAGTGTAAATTGTCTGAGGACCAAAAGGAGGATGTTATAGTTTAAGTCTTAAAATCCTGCATCAGAGAGAGAATGGTCCTCTCAGACTTAGGACTTTTCGGCGTTTTGGCACCCAGGGTATCTAGGTGCGAGTCCTCTTGTACCCGCAAGTCTCAAAACCCCGACCCACGAAATCCGAAGATGACAACGTGTGGATGAATTAAGGACCTTTCGATGGTTCAGTACCCAGGATACCCTTCCTCTTTCTAAATGCACAAATGAGATCCTTTCAGAGGATCTAAGGTCTATTACGACCATTAGATTGGAAGAAGGAACATAAGCGTTAATGCCTCGACTCCCTTTTAACCTTCATAAGTAGCGAAGAAATCGGGACCGTCGATTCCAAGACCCATAGGAGTACCTGGACCATCCAGCTATCGAGTACACATGGAGGCCGGTAAGCGTTTCGGTTTTTCAGCACCTGGGATATCAGAGGGTAAGAACCCTTATACTCACGACTCACGAAGTCCTGACATATGAAATCCCAAAATACTAGTGTGTGGGTAAGTTATGAGTCTTCGGAGTTTTGGCTCCCGGGAGATCTAGATGCGAGACTTTCGGCCTGCGCACATCACGAATCTTTGATTCACGAAACTCTGAATTAGACCGACATGGGTAAGTATTGGTATTCGACATTTCAGGAATCTGGGACGTTCAAGGATAAGTTCCCTTGTACTCGCTAGTTGCGAAATCCCGAATTGCGGAACCTTGATTTTGGTCGAATGTATGATGAGCAAGTGTATCGTATTTTCAGCATTCGGGTAGTCGAGGAGTGTGAATCTTCGACCTCTTGCATTCCGAAATCTTGAAATACAAAACCCCGATTTGCAGAATCCCAAAATTGGCATAGCGTGTTTTGGTTCGACATTTCGGTGTTTCTGTACCCGGAAAACCCAAGGGTAAGTTTCCCTTGTACTCGCAAGTCCCGAAATCCTGACTTGTGAAACCCTGAAAGGATAGAGTGTGGATAAGTGATTATACTTCAGTATTTTGACACCCAGGGAATCTAAGTGCGGGCCCCATGAATTCGCTAGTCTCGAAATCCCGATTAGTGAAATCCCGATGGAGGAAACCCCAAAAATAGTGGAGCAAGTTTAGAGTTTTGATGACGTGGAGTTTTCGGCCTCTGAGAAACCTAGGAGCGAGACCTCTGGTTCTCACATGATAAAAAATCCTGAAACGAGAAATGCCGAAATGGCTTAGCACGAATAATATTGGGTGTTTCGGTATTTCGGTACCCGAGATACCTATTGGCAATTTCTCTTGTACTCGCCAGTCCCAAAAGCCCGAAGTGAGAAATCCCGAAATAATAATAGTGCAGACGAGATGTGGTGTTTCGATGTTTCGGCACCCAGGATACCCAACGGTAAGTTCTCCTGACATCGCATATCTCGAAATCCCGATATGCGAAACCCCAAAGTGTAGAACACCCAAAACTTGTTCTGGCTTGCTGTTAACCTTGTTAAGCGGTTAGACCCGTTTCGGGTCTCAGCCCTTCGAAAGACAAGAGAGAAATGGAAACATATGTATCGCAACTTCCTGAATCGTGAAAGCTGATGAGCACCTCTCCAGTAAGATCCGGGGTCATAGTCGTCGATCATATGAGTATGGATAAGGGATGGCCGGGTCTGTATCAGGTCCCGTGGGGATTCGGGGAATTCTATTCCTCGGTGAAAAGAAGGAAAAAGCCAAAAATTCTAGTTCCCATAGTGGGTGTGTTACAAAGTGGTATCAGAGCATGGTTACAACACTTGGCCTACTTGGGCTCATGAATGGGTTGCGCAGAGACTCCATTCGAAGTACTATTAAAAGGAGTAACTCCTTATCTTGACCCCCTCAATTAAAAAAGTCGAAGTTAAGAATGAAAACTCATATTGTGTGTGTGCATGAGAAAAATATGAATTATGTACTGGTTATAAATGAATATGAACATTCCCGGGGGGCATCTCAATTGGCAAGTGCCGTGAAAATGAAGTTCCATCAGGTTTCGAGTTCAATTCCCCCCGACTTACAATGTGTGTCGCGTAAGGGGCATCGTGGGCACACCTGGAGGTTATAGTGGTAGCAGTTGGATAACACGGCCACATGTAACGCGAGCACATGCCCAACTAGTTGCTGATTCTGCCAGACATAAAATAAATAAATAAATAAAAAGTGAATATGAACATTAACTAACAACCAACGTTTTTCCTTTTGCACACAAGTGGAAGATCAACCGCGGGAAATTATCGACGTATAGAATGGTGACTCACCATGAAGTGGGGGCAGGCTCCCACAATAGAGACGAAGAATCTGATGAAAGGAGGGTGGTAAGGACCCCTCCAGATCTGGCTGAGACTGTGAGGAGCCTCATGGTCGAACTACAAAGTTGCAAGGTTGACAATGAAAGGATGAAGAAAGAACAAGAGAAACAAACAGAAATTAATCTAGTTTTACTGCAAAGCTTATCTGACTTACAAAGACAAATGCATCATGAACCTGAGACACAGAAACGTGTTCATGTCAATGGCCACACCGAAAGAAGCACCTCGAGTAAGGTCCACCCCAAAGATAAGGGACAAGCGTCAGACAATTCTTCTGGAAAGGAAGCTGGCGACTCGAAGGGATCTTCTAACACCAGAACTAGTTCTCATTCCCGAAGAAAACGAAAGAATTAGAAACTTTCCAAGAGTCATAACCTCAAAGAGTTCAATAAGGCCAAACCACCTTCCTTCGACGGTGAAATAAAGAAAGGAGAAGTAGAAGCCTGGCTACTCAGACTAAAGAAGTATTTCAGAGTCCATGACTTCTCAGAAAACTTGAAGGCCTAAGTAGCCACCTTCAACTTGAATGGAAAGGCTTCCATTTGGTGGGAACACCTTAAGAATGTAAAAGGGATTCATGAAGAAGACCTGTCTTGGGATAAATTTGAGAAATACTTCCGGAAGAAGTATTTGTCAGAAAAATATTTCGACAAGAAGGCTAAAGAGTTTTATGCACTCAAACTAGGGAAACTCACCATAGAGGAATATGTCAGTAGATTCCTCGAATTGATGAAGTATGTACCCTACATAAAGGCAAAAAAGGCAAAGGTGTAATGCTTCATCGGCGGACTACCTAAGGACTATCGGAACATAATTGAATTTGATGAGCCAAAGACCCTAGAAGGCATTATACGAAAGGCAACCTATTGTCATGAACAATTCGGACATTGAACAGAACCTCGCGAAGGATGGAAACAGAATAATAGTTCGAGATTTCAGAAGAAGGGGATTAAGTCCCCAGGATTTAAAAACTATAATAAGAACCCAAGGACGAGCTTCCCAGTCCAGAGAATACACCAGCAGAACTTTCCTTCCTTGAGAGGAAATAAAACTTCTAGATCTGTACCGATGAAGGCTGATAACCCAAACAAAGAACCTTTGAAATGTTGGGGTTGTGGAGAAGAACATCTACTTAGAGACTGTCCACACCGACAACAGAATAGTCAGAGAATTTACAACATCCAGGAAGCTACCACTGTCAATGATGTGGCCAGGAGTGTGCCACAAATTTATGCAGCCTTGGCTAATAACCAAGCTGACCACCAAGCTTCAGTGGTGGAAATAGAAGGTATGATTTCCAACCATCTAGTGTTTATTTTGATTGACCCTGGTTCAAATTTGAGTTATATAGCCCCTAAGGTTGTTGATAAGTGTAAACTATAACCACAAAAACCTACCAAGCCATGGTTGGTACAGTTAGCCACTGGCACCAAAAGAAGGGTATTAGAGGTCATAACAACCTGCCAATTAATGTTGGGTGAATTCCCCACCCAAGCAACCCTTAACATGTTACCCCTGGGATCATATGATCTATTGATTGGTATGGACTGGCTAGCCTCCCATAAAGCTAGATTGGATTGTTACCATAAAACCTTAGAATGTGTATGTAAAGAAGGGAAAAGGATAACCCTTCAAGGGGTCTGAAAACCTGTCTCGGTGAGACAAATATCAGCTCTGCAAATGAGAAAGTATTGCCGAAAAGGATGTCCCCTACATGCAATACATGTGTCGAAAACTATTGAAGATGAAAAACCAAGCCTCGAAGACCACCCTACCCTGAGAGAATACAGAGATGTGTTTCCGGAAGAGGTACCAAGTCTACCTCCAAGAAGAGACATAGACTTCTCGATAGAACTTGCATCGGGAGCGGTGTCGATGTCTAGGACACCCTACCAGATGAGCACACCCGAGCTAGTTGAACTCAAATTGCAATTAAGAGAAATGATGGATAAGGGCTATATCCAGCCCAACGTGTCTCCATGGGGAGCACCAGTCCTATTTGTGAAAAAGAAGGACGGTACCCTTAGATGGTGTATAGATTATACACAACTCAATAAGGTAACCATAAAGAACAAGTATCCCTTGCCCAGGATTGATGACCTGTTTGACCAATTAGGGGGTGCGTCTATTTTCTCAAAGATTGACTTGAGGTCGGAATACCATCAAGTCCGAATTAAGGGTGAAGACATCCATAAAACTTCCTTCTGGACGGGGTATGGTCACTACGAGTTTGTGGTAGTTCCATTTGGGTTAACCAATGCCCCTACCACTTTCATGTGCTTGATGAACAATGTACTCAACAAATTCCTAGAAACATTTGTACTGGTTTTTATCGACGATATATTAATTTACTCCAAGAATAGAGAAGAGCATCTTAGGCTTGTGCTGCAAGTGCTAAGATAACATCAACTTTATGCCAAATTCAGCAAATGTGAATTCTTCCAGAAGCAAATACATTACTTAGGCCATGTTCTATCTGAAGAAGGAGTAGTGGTAGACGCTGACAAAATCAGGTCTATCATGGAATGGCCTACCCCAAAGGATGTTTCAGATATCAGATCCTTTATGGGATTAGCAGGGTACTATAGGAGATTTATAAAACGATTCTCCAAGATTGGTTGTCCAATCACTGCCCTCCAGAAGAAGGGGACAAAATTCATGTGGACACAGAAATGTGAAGAAAGATTTCAGACCCTGAAACATCTACTGACCCATGCACCTGTGTTGAAGATCACCAATCCCAAAGCCAACTTCCTTGTGTGCACAAATGCTTGTAAGGAAGGTATTGGAGGAGTCCTTATGAAAGGAGGAAGTGTGGTCTGCTATGAATCCTGAAAATTGAATGAGCACGAAGTCAACTATGTGACCCATGATCTAGAGTTGGCTTCCATAGTGCATGCCTTGAAAATGTGGAGGCATTACCTCCTAGGAAGAAAATTTGTACTTATGACAGATCAATGTGTATTGTGATATCTGTTTGACCAACCAAAACTCAATGTTAGACAAGCTAGGTGGATGGCCCTCCTTAGAGAGTTTGATTTCGAAATCAAACACATTAAAGGGAAGGAAAATAGGGAGGTTGATGCCCTTAGTAGAAGTATGAAAATAATTCACCTGGCCGCAGTGAGTACCTGTGAGGCGGATGTCAAAGAAAGAATCAGAAATGTACAAGAAATAGATCCCTTCATCCAGACCATGACCTCGTACCTACAGCAAGAGCCCACCGGGGTAAAGTACGGAGACTACCAAATGATGGAAGGAGGTATGCTCACTTACCGAAGCAGATTGTATATCCCAGATTGTGACGACTTGAAGAGGTTCATACTAGATGAGCTACATAAAAGACCCTATACTGGTCATCCAAGATACCAGAAGATGATCACGGCCACCAGGAAACAATTCTATTGGCTTGGATTGAAGAAAGACATAGCTGAGTACCTAGCCGAATGCATAGAATGCCAACAGGTAAAAGCAGAACACCGACACCCAGTAGGATTATTACAACCTCTACCAATCCCTGAATGGAAATGGGAAACCATATCCATGGATTTCATCACTAGATTACCAACCTCGACCAAATAGAATGACGCAATCATGGTAGTGGTGGATAAATTGAGCAAGTCTGCTCACTTTATCCCCATCAAGTCAACTTGCAAGGCAATAGACATCGCTCATGTATTCGTGAAGGAGATATTTAAACTGCATGGTATGCCAAAAGAAATCGTGTCTGACATAGACACGAAATTCACTTCCAACTTTTGGAAATCACTAATGGTTGGTTTAGAGACCAATTTGTTGTTTAGCACCACCTATCACCCTCAAACCGATGGACAGACAGAAAGAGTGAACCAAATACTAGAAGACATGTTAATAATGCATGTAATGCATCAACCCAAGAAGTGGGAAGACTACCTGCCACTGGTGGAATTCGCTTACAACAACGGCTACCAAGAATCCTTAAGGATGAGTCTGTTTGAAGTCCTCTATGGTAGGTCGTGCAACACTCCTGTTAGTTGGAGTAATCCCGTAAACATAATTTATTTTGGACCCGACATGTTGAAAGAAATGGAACAATAAGTGACTCAGATAAAACAAAACCTGAAGGTCGCTCAGAACCGACAGAAAAGTTACGTCGACCAAAAGAAAACTCCAAGAGAGTTCAAGACGGGAGACCATGTATATCTCAGAATTAGGCCCAGGAAGAGTTCCCTGAAAATGGGAGCTTGTGCCAAGTTGGCACCTCGATACTATGGCCCCTTTGAGGTTCTAGATAGAGTGGGACATGTAGCCTATAGGCTAGCACTTCCTCCCACAGTAAAAGCACATAATGTTTTCCATGTTTCATTATTGAAGAAATATGTACATGATTTTAATCATATAATTGACTGGTCTGTGATCCAGGTGGAACCAGAGGGAGAATTCCTACCAGAACCTCAATGCATACTGGACATAAAGGAAACCCCACTCTGGAACCGAACCATTGCACAGGTCAAGGTGCAGTGGAGACATTTTGGCCCAGATGAGGCTACATGGGAAATGGAGGATGCCATGAAACGAACATATCTGATTTTGTTTACCTCTGTACATACATG
>ML790447.1:92620-104698 GCA_009831015.1 Picea engelmannii | reverse complement strand
ATAACTGCTGAGAGGGGGATGTGCTGACAAAGAGACCACAATGGCTGAAGAAAGGTGGTGGAAGGCAACTAGAATGGTGGCATTAACTTCCACCGAACCAAAATGTATTTGGTCTTCACTGGCCCGAAGAACCAAGAGCATCTCGTTGGCCCCGAAATGAATTACTCACCATGATGGTAGGTGAAGAGGCTCCTCATGGGTTAATGAGGGATGGGGGTGAACCGCCCATCCATGGAGGCCTCTGACTTGACCACTGCGGGAGAATTCGTGCCACACGCAACCTCGCCGAGAAAGAAAAGGTAGGTAAAAGGTGTGGGAGGGACGCGATGGGGAGATCAGAGGAAAAAGATCGGAAGAACTCTGGAACAAAAACACAGAGTGAGTGATAGCAGAGAAGAAGGAGAGTAACCTTCATTCTCGATCGCTGAAGAATAGAGACAAAGAGTCTCAAGCATCGTGGTCTTAGCTCGGGGGTGGCTAGTGGTCAATCCATTTGGAATCATTGAGCCTACAGTTGGGTGGAAACGAGCACCCCTCTCAGCAGTTGCATAAAACCTGGTGTTTTTCTGATAAGTGTTTTATATCTTGTATCTTGAAATTTATATGCTGACATGTATGCTCATAGTCTGTGCAATTATGAATGGTTTCAGTATAAGACTGTCTGTAGGGTGTTTTGATCAGAAAATGATGGTTGCATACTTTTATTGGAAAGACCATGTATGGATTATGTTTATATATATTGAACTAATACATATTTTCAAGTCATCTCTCGGGAGATTTGTTCCCGTGTTTGTCTTACCCGATGCCTTGGATAGATTTCCCCACGAAGGCACCCTTTCGAGACCACTCATTTTCCTTCTAGAAGACCTTCTAGTTTGGTCTTCAAAAACCTAGTGTAAATTTCTTGAGGACCCAAAGGCGGATGTTATAGTTTAAGTCTTAAAATCCTGCACAAGAGAGAGAATGGTCCTCTCAGACTTAGGACTTTTCGGCGTTTCGGCACCTAGGGTATCTAGGTGCGAGTTCTCTTGTACCTGCAAGTCTCGAAACCTCGACCCACGAAATCCCGAGATGACAGCATGTGGATGAATTAAGGACCTTTCAGTGGTTCGGTACCCAGGATACCCTTCCTCTTGCTAAATGCACGAATGAGATCCTTTCGGAGGATCTAAGGTCTATTACGACCGTTAGATTGGATGAAGGAATGCAGACGTTAATGCCTCGACTCCCTTTTAACCTTCGTAAGTAGCGAAGAAATCAGGACCATCGATTCCAAGACCCATAGGAGTACCTGGATTGTCCAGCTGTCGAGTACACGTGGCATCTGGTAAGTGTTTCGGCTTTTCGGCACCCGGGAGATCAGAGGGTAAGAACCCTTGTCCTCACGACTCGTGAAGTCCCGACATATGAAATCCCGAAATACTAGTGTGTGGGTAAGTTATGAGTCTTCGGAGTTTCAGCTCCCAGAAGATCTAGATGCGAGACCTCCGGTCTACGCACATCATGAATCTCCGATTCACGAAACTATGAATTGGACCGGCATGGGTAAGTATTGGTCTTCGGCATTTCGGGAATCCGGGACGTTCGAGGATAAGTTCCCTTGTACCCGCTAGTTGTGAAATCCCGAACTGTGGAACCCCAATTTTGGTCGAATATATGATGAGTGGGTGTATCATATTTTCGGCATTCGAATAGTCGAGGAGTGTGAATCTTTGACCTCTTGCATTCTGAAATCCTGATATACGAAACCCCGATTCGCGGAATCCCGAAATTGGCATAGCATGTTTTGGTTCGGCATTTCGGTGTTTCTGTACCCATAAAACCCAAGGGTAAGTTTCCCTTGTACTCGCAAGTCCTGAAATCCAAACTTGCGAAACCCCAAAAGGATAGAGTGTGGAGAAGTTCTTATACTTCAGTATTTCGGCACCCGGGGTATCTAAGTGCGGGCCCCATGAATTCGCTAGTCTCGAAATCTCGATTAGCGAAATCCCGATGGAGGAAACCCTGAAAATAGTGGAGCAAGTTTAGAGCTTTGATGACGCAGAGATTTTGGCCTCCGGGAAACCTAGGAGAGAGACCTCTTGTTCTCACATGATGCAAAATCCCGAAAGGAAAAATGCCAAAATGGCTTAGCACGAATAATATTGGGTGTTTTGGTATTTTTGTACCCGAGATACCTATTGGCAATTTCTCTTGTACTCGCCAATCCCGAAAGCCCAAAGTGCGAAACCTTGAAATAATAATATTGCGGACGAGATGTGGTGTTTCGGCACCCAGGATACCCAATGGTAAGTTCTCCTGACATCGCATATCCCGAAATCCCAATATGTGAAACCTTGAAGGGTAGAACACCCAAAACTTGTTCTGGCTTGTTGTTAACCTTGTTAAGTGGTTAGACCCATTTCGGGTCTCGGCCCTTCGAAAGAAAAGATAGAAAGGGAAACATATGTATCACGACTTCCCGAATCACGAAAGCCGACGAGCACCTCTCCGGTAAGATCTGGGGTCATAGTCGTCGATCATATGAGTATGGATAAGGGATGGAAGGGTCTGTATCAAGTCCCATAGGGATTCAAGGAATTCTATTCCTCGGTGAAAAGAAGGAAAAAGCCAAAAATTCTAGTTCCCGTAGTGGGTGTGTTACAACCCCCTTCTTAGACCCTCCCCTCTCTTGTGGAAACTTAACCTCCATTATTCCATCTGTGTCCATCTACAACCGACGTTACATTTTTATTTTATTATTTCAATATACAATGTATACATATTACATCATTAGGCCCGCAACCATATATCATAATTACATTATACATCCCTAAAATTGGGATTAAAAATAAGGATGTTACATTCCCCCCCCCTACAAATTGTACTTTCCTTGGTGCACAACACCATACCGACATACATATAGACAATTTTACATTACAATACTTGATACTTATTCATGTTCACGATTCCTGCAGTAATTCCAACCAATAATCTCTTGTTACTCTCAACCTACACAACCCAAGGAAGTATAGACCCTTCTCTACATCACCAACCCTCAAGTCGTTCCACTTCCTTTCTAATCCTTCTGCACATATGGGACAAGAAGTCTCTGAGATGTGGCTCTAGGAACTCTAACTACCAAAATGGATCCTTTCACACTTATACACATTTAGTTTTCTTCAAAATTTGCAAAACTTTGTGGGTACTCCTCTCGCATGGTCTCCTCATTCTCCCATGTGGCATATTCAATACCGTAGTAGGTTTGTTGAACCTTTTCCAAGCCAATATCTTTGTTCCAGAGAAATTTGACTTTCCAGTACAGGATGCACATTGGTTCCACCTAAAAGTCCCCTTTGTGCTCCACCTGGATCACAGTCCAATAAATTATGTGGTTAGGATTAGGCACATATTTCTTTAATAAATACACATGAAACACATTATGAATTCTCATTGATGCAGGAAATGCATGAATGTATGCAACTGGGCCTATCTTATCTAAAACTTCAAACAATCCATAGTATCGCGCTACCAACTTCGGGCAACTTCCCATTCTTATCGAGCTCCCTTTTTCCTTTACTTTTAAAAACACATGCTCACCCACTTTGAATTCCCTGTATGTCCTACTTTTATTAGCATAACTCTTTTTCATGTCCTATGCAAACTTTAAAATATACCTGATCTTTACCATATACTCTTATGCTTCCCTTAGAAATTCTAGCCCGATAACTACTCTATTCACTGGGTTGTCCCAACTTACCGATGCCTTGCATTTCCTACCATACAAGGTTTCAAATGGGCTCATCTTCAATGATGCATGGTACCCATTATTATAAGAAAACTCAACTAGATGAAGACAGCCTTCCCAATTGGAAGGCTTGTCCATTACATACATCCTCAACATGTCTTCAATTATTCAGTTAGTTCTCTATGTCTTCCCATCTGACTTTGGATTATATGATGTGTTGAAATTCAAATTAGTCCCAAATCCCTTAAACAACCCTTTCCAAAAATTAGAAGTGAACCTTGGATCTCTAACTGACACCACTGCCTTAGGAACACCATGTAGCCTAGCAATTTCCTTCATGTAAATCTCTACAATATTCACTAAGTTGTGAGTTATTTTCACTGGTATAAAATGTACATCCTTTGTAAATGTCCACCACTATCATGATGGAATMATGTTTCCWTGTTGTTCTTGGAAACTTGGTGATAAAATATATTGTAACTACCTCCCATTTCCATTCATGAATGTGAAATGATTGAAATAATCATGTTGGATGCCTATGTTTAGTCTTAACTTTCTAACATTCCATGCACCTAGCTATGTAATCTGCCACATCCTTCTTCATTMTAGGCCATAAATATTGGCTTCTTACTACTGCAATTGTCTTATAATACCCTGGATGTCTAGCATATGGTACATTGTGCATTTMTTTTAAAACCAAATATCTCAATTCCCGAGAATTAGGAACATAAACTCTATTCATGTAGAAGAGAATTCCATTTTATTCCATCTTGTAATCTTTATTTTTTTGTTGTACATTGTTATGTTGTAAACTTTCTTTAACTTGTACATAATGTTGATTTGATACTACAACTTCTAAAATTATTCTTTTTAATCTAAATTTTACATGTGTATGGTTGTATAATGCATCCTTATGCTAAGTGCATTAGCCACTTTATTTTGTTTTTCCTTGATGTGCTTAATGTTGAAATCATATTCATTGAAAAATTTCAACCATCTAGTTTGTCAAGAATTTAGTGTGGGCTTCTCAAACAAGTGTTTCAGAACACTATGATCTATCTCTAGCTCAATTTTTATGCCCATGAGATAATGCCTCCATATTTTTAAGGAATGAACTATGGCTTCCAAATCTAAGTCATGGATAGCATAATTAATTTCATGTTCTTTAAGCTTTCTTGAATCATAACATATGACATGCCCATTTTGTGTAAGGACTCCACCAAGCCCTTCCTTGCATGAATTTGTGCATACAACAAAATGGGCATCTGCATCTTCAACCTTTAGAATAGGTGCAATGGTCAATAATTTTTCAAATGTTGGAAACTCTCCTCGCACTTTATAGTCCATTCAAATTCCATTCCTTTCTTTTGCAAGGATGTTATTGAGTGTGCAGTCTTGGAGAAACCCACGATGAATCTCCTATAATAACCAACTAAACCCATAAAAGATCTCATATATGAAACATTCTTTGGTGTTGACCAACTTTTGACTGATTTAATGTTCTCAAGGTCCACCTCTATGCCCTCCTCTGAGACAATTGTTGGCCCTTGACCAAGTTTTTGAGGAACACTTGGTCATATTTGATCATTTTTGGACTTTGACAGCTTGTCAAAGATGGAGCACAATGCAGAGTGGAGATCGTGGAAGCTAGACCCCTTTCTTGGGTCCTTTTTGGGTTTTGGGGGATAATGTAATGGGTATGGGATGTTGGCCTATGGGTTTACCCATGTTTAGGCCTATTTTGTAAAGTATAAATAAGTAGCTAGGCAATGTAAGAGGGGGAGAGAAAAGAAGCTAAGTTCTAGTAAAGGCTTTGTGTATACTGTTTGACCGACTTGTAGAGATGAGTGCATAGATTGTAAGAAGGCTCCGTGCTAGATCTACTCGGGGAAGGAGGATCTGGCGAGGTGCGCACAAATCTCCTTTCCTATGCGGAGTACAAGTTTGAGCTCTATGCTATAACCAGATTGACCAAAGCTAATAAAGAAGAAGAAGACTTTGTGGACGTAGCCCCAGGGTGGGGGTGAACCACGGTAAACCTGTGTGTTGTTCTTTGATATGATTATGCTATGTGCTTTGCTATGATATACTTAGATGGATCTACTTTTATTTGTGCTTATTAGATGTATGGGTGTAGATTTGACATATATGAAAGTGTTGAGTTCTAGACCTATTTTGTTGTTGCTAAGTGCTAACTTAACCTAGTTCTAAGTGAATGTTGTGGTACTCTGCGTCATCTGCGGAGTGCCATGAGGGTTAAATACAGATGAATGATCTATGCTAAAGTGTTTTCTAAGAGTTGGAATCACATATCTGTGTCACAGCTAAGGTTGCAAACACTTGATTCTTGCAACCACCCCTGCCTCTACCTCGAGTGAGACTTCATCTACTTCACAGGTGTCGCCGAAAGGGCTGGTAGTTAGGGTTTTGTTGGTGCGTTGTTGAAGCGTTGAACCTTGGGTCTGCCCCTATGCCAACAAATGGTTCCATTGTTGGGACCTGAAACTGTGATTGTTGGGAACTGAGGAAAAAGAAACTTTATGCAAAAGGAAGCTTTGTGCGTAGATCTATTGTTGGGACCTGAAACTTTGTTGGGACCTATGAATCTTTGTGCTAGGAATAAGGTTAGATCTGAAGAAAGGAAGATCAGATCCGAAGAAAAGAAGCGATATCAGAACGCTCTGTGCTCTAATAAAAGTAAAAGTGGGAATTTCTGAAAGAAAGAAGTCAGATCTACAGAAAAGAGGTAATATATGTAAGCTTCGTGCTCTAATAAAGGTAAGAATAGTCAAATGTTCTTATATTTGGAAGCTTTGTGCTCTGTAGAAGTGATATAAGTAAAAAAAAAAAATTTAGAGCATGGATCTAGGTATGTTTGATAGATTATGTCCTAGCTTAAAAACCAGGGCATTAATAGATGAAAGAAAGTTTGATATGAATAGATCTGATAAGTATAATGATAGATATGTTATACATGTGCATAGAAAGAATGTATGGACTAACAAATGGATGCAGGAACCTAGAAAGAAATTTTTGCAGGCTAGCCATTATGATCCCAACGCGCAGTACAAGAAGAGTTGGGGATCATTGAAGAGAAAGAGAGGATTAACTCTTTGTTAAGGTTGCACAAGACCAGGACATCTTGCTAAGGAATGCCTTGGGAGAAAACATAGTTTCCTATGTTGTAAGGCTATGGACCATGAAGTACTGGATTGCCCTAGAATGATTGCTAGACTTGAAAAGTTGAATATGGAGCAAGCAAACCCCGAAGGAGACTGAGAGACTATGATTGTAGAAGAACCCCAACAAGAATCATAGATTATGTTACTGAAAATGAAAGAAACCCTGAATGAACATAAAGATGTCAGTTTGTCAGAGATCTTCAAAGAAAAGGAGAAAATCGAAGTAAGAATAGGATACTTCAACATCGACTATGCTCTAGACGAGGGAAAACAGATGAACATTATGACAGAAAGTACGTGGGAAACCCTAGGAAGGTCTGCTATGGTTCCTTCACTAGGAAGAATAAGGTTGTTTAAAGGAAAAATGGTAACCCTATGTGGCAGAATTACCCAGATAGTTGTGAGTAACCATGGATCTTCAACAGAGGAAGAGTTTGAAGTCATTAGATTTATTGAGGACTATGCCCCATTTCCAGCTTTGTTAGGCAAGATCTGGATTGAAAAATACTAGATCCGGAGAAAAGAAGAAAAGGAAGCCCTAGAACAGAAGAAGCAAGAACTCATGGAATTTATGACTAGAAGGATCGCCTACTTGATGGAGGAACAAGAGAACAGATCTCAGTTGTTGAACACTAGGGACCTGGATTTTGAAGCTATAAGAGCATTAGAGGAACCACAGAAGACCGAAATACCTAATCCATACGAGGAAAGAATATTACCCTTGGATCTGAAGAAAGAATCTCAGCAGCGCGAAGTGACTATGTCAAGAGAAGATAAGACTCAGAATGGAAAAAGGATGACCGAGACGAATCTCACTCGGAAGAAGGATAGGAAACTAAGTAAGAAGAGAGCCAAGATCGAAAAGTTATAGAAGGTTCTGAAGGAAACTTCGCAAAAGGAAAAATCACAAGAATTCAGCTTCGTCGGGATATCAGAACAACGACATATGCCACTTCACCGAGGCGAAGTAATATAGCCATTGGAAGCCAATATAACCATTCGAATGCCACTCCGAATGGGTCTAAAAGAATTTATGGCTCACCACTAGATCGTTAGACCATGCCATAACGGACAGAACATAAGTTAATGCAGCCTCATACCTCTTGCAAGCAAACCGTTGCTAAGTTTCCCTACTTAGTCCGTCACACCACACACCGAGAATACTTTTTGTTAAGTGAGAATTTAAGCCCAAAACCTGAGATTAATTCACCCTGTGATCATTACCTTGTTCCCATACTTTTCATTGTAGTCTCTGAATTCATTTCACACCTGAGCTAGTTGACCCAAGCTTGTATGTCGGACGAGCTCAGCGCTGCTGAAAAAGTAGTTGAAGAATTTTTGATTGAGTTAATGACTGAGAGAGTCATGTCGGAGAGAGGATTATCTATAGGAGTCCAAGCATCGTCAACGAGAGGACCCCAGGCCTCCCCTTTCACTGCTCGCGTTGGTCCATCTCGGTCAACCGATGAGAAATGAACCAAGCACAGGGATGACATCGCAAATGCCAAGCTTATCCCACGCATTCTACCTACTTACTTACCACCTCTAAGCGGTGCCATCAATAATGATAGTATACCTCGCGACTTTGAGTACACTTTGATCACCGCATACCTTCTGAAAGGGGTGCGCGTAGTTCGTGTTGACCAGTATAAGCTCGCAACACTGAAATTTAGTGATTTTAACCTTGGGGATCATAAATTTTATAGCATGTTAGCCACACATAAGTACTTAACTAGGACCAAATGAAATAATTCTAAGATTTTCCAACAGTCATGGACCCAAAACCTCGTGCAGTCCACACTGATTAATGTAATGAAGGTCCCACACTTTGGCAGACACCAGGAAGTCAACACAGGCGTCAAGTTGTTGTTGTCCTGCTACCATGGAGGATAGTTATGGTTGGACCATTGCATCACTGTGGATCTGACCTTGATCAATTGGATCACATGCCTTAGTATGCAAGGCCCTGACCCACAGGAGTTTTACCCTGGAAAGACCTTAGACTGAGCACTAGCGCAGAGGATAGAATAAACTTATGGCGATGTCGAGAAAGGCACGCAAGGCTACAAGGTAGCCTCTATCCAGAGTGGCGTAGTGCGCCTTGCCTATCAGTTGATTGCAGGCAATCTAGTTCGCAAGAATAGACCAACACAAGTGACTGGATTTGTAGTTGACCTCGCAGGGAAGCGCACTGAGGGACTACAGATGAGCTGGGCGCAATACCTTGTAAACCAGCTAGAGCTTGATTACAGAGAAGTGCAAGACCAAGGGTATGAGTTCCACTTTAGTTGGTTTCTCATACTAATCGCTTTCATCACCTGGGAGCTACCAGAAGGTGCCACTTTTCTAGAGATCGAACCCTTCGAACCACTGGCCACGAAGTTTTGTACGTTGTGGTACTCCAATGACATGAACAAGCAGTGGCAATCCAATGTCGTCTTCCACGCTTATTACAACCAATTGAAGAATGCAATCCAGTCTACACTGCGCCTAACCCTAAACACACTTCATAGGTTTAGACCTTTGATAAAATTCAGCGCGGACCGCCACTTCACTTATATCACAACGTGTGCTGATGAGCACAAACAATAGCTCCAATCGTACTACAAGTTGACAGAAGAAGACTTGGAGCAGATTACCAAGGAATGGTCGGCAGACCTCCTTGTTGCAGTAGACCCCGCAGAAATGTTAGACGTGGAAAGCCCTGAAGCTATGCCGGATACACCTGGACCAATCAAGACTAAGAAGGATGATGAAGTTCAATATATCCATAGCACATCCACGAAGACTACTTCGATCTCACCTACGCAGGGAGGTGATGGTGAAGAACTAGGTGGCACAGAGGTTGAGCAAAACAAAGGCAAGGTTACTCTGCCTAGAGAGGAGGAGGATCCCACTAAGAAAAGAAAGATTACCCCACCAAATCCCTCATCCCGAAAGAAAACTAAGGCCACCCGAACTAGGTTTAAGACTACCCTCACACCGGATGACTTCGACTTCTTAATCGCTGCGCTGAATGATGCTTCACTAGAGATCGCAGAAAAGCAAGAAGCGAAGCAGGAGGAGGTATTCAGCCGAATCAAGCGTGAACTTCAAGAAGTACAACAGGCAATCCAATCCAGCTGAGAAGTTTCTACCGCGCCCTTGACAATTGGAACAGTAGGAACAAGCAATGAGCCCACCCAATTACACCAGATCGCGGAGAAAGTTGAAGCTCACCTTTGATGAGCTCAAGAAGACACAGTGCAAGCCACCTAGGCTTTGACACAAGTACATAGCACACTTGTAGAACAACAGAGTAAGGAAGAATGGTAAAATATTGCCCTGCAAGCGAAGTGGGATGATGAAAAAGCACAGTTACAGCAAAGGAAGGACTAGTTGCTAGCAGAGCAATTGAAGTACAAGAAAGGGTTCACAAAGCACTTCGCTCTGTGACGGTCATAGAAGTGAAGATTGAAGAACGTGTCCCACAACAGGTGGCACAACTTGAACAAGTAATCCAGCAACTTCAGCAGCGCATTGTAGATTTGGAACTTCGTACCATGCCTGAGACTCCCCACGAAATAAGAAATCTAGGGGAGGTAACTACCCGTAGCACAGTTGGCCGATTAAAAACCCTTTCCTTGGAATGCAAGCAGCTAAGTGCTAGAAGTGCCCAGACTTATGAGAACCTCACAGAGAATCCATAGTTGCAGACATTGGAGGCACAACTCCAAGAAGCAAAGAAGCACACAAATACGCTACATGCACAGTTGAAGGCCTTGACCCCAGTCGAAAGAATGCAGAGGTTTGCAGAACAATGCACCGCCCAACAACATGTACACACGCTGCAAAGTAGAGTGATGGAAGCCTCCCAACGACTTCAACCAATCCAAGAAAAGGCATGCCAACTGTTCACTGAAGTTGAAAGGCAGGGAACCGAGCTTGAACAGGTTGTCATCACTACAAAACAACACCTGGAAGGGCCAATAAACAACGCAGTGATCCAGGAGTTCACTGAGCAAGAGGTTGTCGCACTGTAGTAAGTCAAAGTAGCTTGAGCCAATCTTGAGGCATTCGAGGAGGAATTGATCAGACTAGAGTGACTCGGGACGAGTCACAGGTGAGTGTTGGGGGCATGTTGGACCTTCACCAAGTTTTTGAGGAACACTTGGTCATATTTGACCATTTTTGGACTTGGTCATATGTGATGATTTTAAAGGAAAAGAATCATGTGATGATGTTGGCAAGAAGGAAGATATTGAAGATACTTCAAATGAAGGCAAAGAATCTCCAAAGACTCTTGATTGCATTGATTCAAAATGTGATAATGTTGAATTTTTATCAAGTGAAGAAGATGATCTAGAAACAGTTTGTGTAAAGTTTGATGATAGTTATCCCATGGAAAGAATAGAACAAAATTTATTAGAACTTCAAAAGGAAATTGAAGAGGGCTTATATAGATATAGAAGTGATCATTTTTATACACACTATAACTATCTTTCGGATAACACTAAAAAGTTTCTTAGGAGGAGTGAAAGGTACATCTTGATGTTAAAGGAAATGCTCAAAGAGAGCAATAAGACTCAACTAGAAGAAAATGAAGAAGAAATCACAAGACTAAAGAATGAAAAAGAAAATGTGAAGGTAGATTATGAGATTAGAAAAAGTTTTGAAACTATTGTCCATCTCAAGACCCAAATTGAAGAAGCCAAAAGAATAGAGGAACTATTGAAGAATCAAATAAATGAAAAGGAAGAGTCATGTTGTAAGCTAGAAGCTGAAATTGTTGACCTTAGAAAGAAGGTAGAAAATTCAAACAAATTCTTGAATAGCTCACTAATATTGGATGAGATCTTAGAAAGTCAAAGATCACCATATGATAAATCAGGTCTTGGATACAAAGGAGAAGATATGCATGCTGAAGAAAGCACCTCAAAGAAGCATGAGGTAATTCCATCAAAGAAGGAAGACAATGTTGCAAAGTAACCATCTACACAAGGCAAAGAAAATTTCAAAAGAACAAATCAAGGAAGACATCAAGAAACTATTCTTGGGACACCAAAGCAAAGGTATGAAATTATTTTTCATGGGCATTGTTATTCATGTAATGGATATGGTCACAAAGCTTTTGAATGTAGATCTTATGAAAGGAGATATAATGGAATATTTTATAACACCATGAGGTGT
>ML790447.1:74123-86107 GCA_009831015.1 Picea engelmannii | reverse complement strand
CTTCTCTACACAAGTGATCCAGAATTCGGCCACACATACAATACACTCTTGGAGGGTAAGCAAGTTCCCAATTTTCACCTCCAGGATGCCCTGCTTTGTCACTTGGGACACCTTTGTGTTCCTTCAAGCGAGCGTGCCAAAATGATTTGGGAGGCGCACTACAGTTGAGTCTTTGGGCATTTCGGGGTCGAGAAAACCGTGGCAGTACTGTAAAAGTATTTCTATTGGCCGAACCTTCGACAAGATGTCAGGAAGTACATCAAGTCCTGCACTGCTTGCGCCATTTCCAAACCGACCATCAAGAAGCAAGGCCTCTATACTCCGCTTCCTACCCCCAGTCAACCTTGGGAATCCATCTCTATGGATTACATGTTGGGCCTTCCTTCTACTAAGCATGGCAATGACTGTGTTTTTGTGGTCGTCGACCGATTCTCGATGATGTCCATTATGATGGCCTGCAAGAAGAATATCACAGCAGAAGCCATTGCTAAACTCTTCTTTGAACGAGTGTGGGTACACTTTGGGATCCCACAGTCTATCATATCAGATCGGGATAGTAGGTTCCTCAGTACATTTTGGTTCAGCCTCTGGTCGATGTTGGACACCAAGCTCACCAAGTCCACAGCTTTCCATCTGCAAACTGATGGCCAGACAGAGGTTGTCAACCGGATGATCATACACATTTTGCGCATGTACAATTCAAAGAATCCACGCACATGGGATGAGAGCCTCCCCTATGTACAACACAACTACAACCGGGCTCTCCATATCTTAACTAGCCACAACCCCTTTCAAGTGGGCTTGGGATTCCAGCCACTATGTCCCATTGACATAGCCATGCCATTTGTGGCTACTCAGGAAGATTCAGCTCATGTCCAGTCTGAGGCGGATAAGGAAAACAACTCCATTGAGCACATTCAACACATCCACCAACAGGTTCATGACATCTTGGACAGCCAATGCTAAGTACAAGTAACGACATGATCAACATCGGGTGCCACACAACTTCCAAGTGGGCGACAAAATGTGGTTGCATTTGCAAAAGGAGCGCCTCGTTGGACACCACCGCAAGCTTCGTCCGCTTCGATATGGGTCGTACACCCTCACCAAGGCTGTAGGGGAAAATGCCTTTGAGCTCATCATTCTACCATTCCTTGGTCTGCACCCAATGTTCAATGTGGACCACCTTCGGCCCTACTTTCCACCTCTACTAGACACATCTGACATGGCAGAACAACTCACACCAACAGAGTTAAATCTAGACTGCATGGAACAAGCCAGAACTGATCAGATCATGGATACACAGATCAAGCACACCCNAAAACAAAGGATACCGCTATATCGAGTTGTCAAAGCAGGCCAACTCCTTCACCAAGGCAAATGGCTCACCAGGGACCAAGTTCAGCAGAAGTTTCCTCATCTCATGGAGGAACTCAACGCAATGGGCACCATTGCTTCCTAAGGGGGGAGGAATGATCCAGGTGGATATTGGTGGCCACCCACCTATTCCACTTGGACCCCCACCATTGCTTCTTTCAGTTTTTCAGTTTTTGCACAGTTTACTATTTTTAGCAGTTTTTTCGGGTCATGAATTTCCAGGGCCATTTTGAGGCCCTAAACGATGTTTTTTTGGGTATGTTTCTCTCGCAAAATATAATATAATGATGCTATTTTTTCTTGAGCATTGTAGGCCTCGGATAGATCTTTCCAATGAGCTATCATACGCCTAAAACGGAGATCGTATGCAAAAGTTACGACCCCGGGAAGTTGATGCACCAACTTACCCAAACGGGGGCCACATGACTTTTGGTGCTTCATCTCCCAGGGTTAGGTTTTTGGATGTATAGGACTTTTGGCATTCCTGTTTATTGTAAAAGGGCCTTCAGAGCCTCATTGTAATCATCTTCTCATGGATGCAAGTAGCGGCCACATCTCTTCTCAGAGATAAGCTACCAACGCCCTAGCTAGTTTATTTCCATCCTGTCTGTAAGCATATTTCAGTCATTTCTTATTAATGAAATGAAGTCTTATTTCCATTGCATCTCTGTGTTTATGTGTATTTCTGTATTTCATTGCGTTCCTACATAAATCCAGATCATGGCTAGTCCTGAAACTAGTCAAAAACATGTTCTTTGGGTAAAAACGTCATAACTTCTTCATAACAGATCCAAATTCAGTGAGACCAATTTTTTTGGTTATATTATAGTCTGTAGTATGATGTGTAATAGTTTCAGATCTATTCAACAAAAATTTTGTGCGGGGCACACTCTATAAAGTCGCTCTCTAGAATAAGCTAGAATTCAGCAAGGTATGCCATTTTTGCTATAACTCCTTTTCTGAGAGGTTCCAAGGAGTGAAACATGGAGGAATTGCATAAAACACACTGAAGAACATTGTGTATCAGTTTCATATCTTTATTCATTACAGGTACAAAGTTATGATTATTTCAAGTTGGGGTTGTTGACTAATCCAAAACTAGTCATGGTTGAGACAAGCAGTTGATGAGTTTGCACATACATGAGGTGTATAGTTGATGATGTTGATACATATTCATGAATCATTGTTGATGATTAGTTGATGCATTATTGGTATATACTTGGTACATGGTTGGATGCACTTGTTTATGGTACAAGTTGATTACAGGTTGTTTGGCACAGGTTGGTGCATGGTTTATGCCCTTGTTTATGTTGACAAATTGATATATGTTGAGGATTGTTGCCTCATCTCAGTTGGTGCTGAGAATGTAAGATGAGTCTTGCATATACAACTGGTGCTCTTGTAGAGTTGTACTCTATTCAATTGTTGTTGAAAAACCCCTGGATTGAAGTCCATAATAAAAAGAAAAATTGTACATACATCTTGTGTTCTTTGCGTTCCTTGTGGAGATTATTTGTTGATGATATGTTGTTGATATATGTTGTTGATATGTATTCACATCTAACTGATTATAAATGAAAACAATGAGTAATGAGCAAATGTTGAAAGTTAACTAAGGAGTTTTTGTGTAAGAGGGAAGTTTTGGGAAAAAGATCCCCACACTCATTCACCCCCTCCTCTAAGTGTGGTAGGTGTGTCCAACATACATTTCTTCAATTTAAACCTTTCAACTATTTATGTATCTATATAACTATAACTAGCTCCAAAATCAATCAAAATAGTTATGGGATGATTATCAATCTTACCTTCTACCTCAATCATGTGGGATTGGTAGTTTGTTTGTATGTTGTCCAAGGTTGCATAAATCCTTGGCATGATTTTTCCCACATCATCCACTGTATCAGCTTCCTAAATGTTGAGAATATCCTATCATATCTCCCTTACGAAGACAATCTGTGTACATGTGGTCTCCTTCACATCCCCAACACTTTATGGGTTGTTGTCTTGGCCTTTTACCCAAGGAATCAATCATTTTATGTTCACCTTGTGTTGACCACCCTTTTTGATATGCTTGATATTTGTTCCTGACAATTCGTAGTTTGAATCCTTTCTTCCTCTAATCCATCTTGCCTCTCTTCTTATCATCCCAACCCTTTTGAAAAAATAGTCTTCTTTTGCTCAATTCATAAATATACTTAACTTTTCTTATGGCTTCTTCCAATATTCCAGGCTCATCAAATTGGATTTTATCACTATACAAAGACGGTATCCCATGAAGAAATCTTTGGATTTTAATCTTCTCATATTTTATGAAGCTTGTTATCACATAAATTTTCCCAGGTCCACAGTTGAAAACCATAACGCAGAGTAGGTGGGTGCAGTTTGCAGCAACAGAGATCCCCTGCGCATTTCAATTTAATGCCATCTCTAAATGCAATTGGAAGGATTCCGCAGTTAGTAGACGAATAAAATTTTAGCAGGGGCGCTAAAATAGTCAGCGCGCCCAGATCTTAGATCTCGTTCAGATCAACAACCTCAAATAATTTTGGGGCCACAACATGCTCGGGCATTAAAAGACCTTGAGTGGGCTGAAATCCTAACCACGGTTTTGCGGGGTGGCTACGTGGTGAGAAGCGGTGCATTTTGGGCCCAAAAGCGGTGTGGGCTTAAACCGCTTCCCACGACCCTGAAATCACGTGCGCGTATGATGTCGTATCCAAAAATGACATGTGGTTTCCCCTTAATCATCAAATTGCTTCTCTGATCCCAAGGAAGATTCAACCAATAAACACAGACTGGATTGTGTGGTTCAAATCCATCTGCTTATTCAATGCCTAATCCATGAGCGACACATGGTCGCCCGCTAATCATCCAGCCGCACTCCGATCCCATGGGGGATTCAGTTAATGAACAAGGATTGGTAGCTGAAACCTTGGCTCAGTCCATAAATAGAAGGCATGGAAGCTCTAGTTGAGGAGATAGAATTGTCAGCCCAAGGTACCGTGATTTATGGTTTCTTCTTGCAGGCCCATATTGATTTGAGCTTGCATCTGGAAGGAGGAAACATGCGCAGTCCGACAGAAGGATGCACAGATGAAAATATTTGAATGATATGGCCAGATCACACTCCTGGTAGTTGTGGATTGATCATATTATAAATAGATCAGTTTAGGATTTTGTTAAGGGGGGTTCAAAAGATGGAGATATGAGAGATTTTTAGGGAGCAGGGCTCTGTATTTTTCATTTTGTAAGCCTAAGGGCTTGGATTGTAAATATTATGTTATTGAAGATTCCTTTGAGTTGTTTTATCATACTGTCTTCTTAGTTTACATGTTGATCTGTTTTTATTGTCTGGATGTAGCATCTTTGATTTATGGATTCCTGAGGCGGTAGAGGATCTGATGTCATCTTGCCCATGTTTCATTGTTTATCACTCAGACGCTTGTTGTTTTATTCTTGTCTGGATGTTGCATGTTTGATTTATAGATTCCTGAGGTGGTGGAGGATATGCTATAATATTTCCCATCTTTCATGGTTTATCACTCGGACGTGTGTTGTTCTTCTTCTTGTCTGGATGTAGCATCTTTGATTTATGGATTCCTCAGGTGGTAGAAGATCTTTTGTCATCTTCCCCATATTTCATGGTTTATCACTCAGAAATTTTCTTTCTTCCTTGTCCTCATCACCACATAAAATCCTTTGTCTCATAGGTAGTTTAAATCTCTTCATTAGCATGATACTCATGAATCCATATCCCAATGGTCGAGGACTGATCTACAACGACCTCTGTTATATCTTCCATTCTTTGCAGTCTTGCCCTAATCAACCTACTCAAACCATTTTCAATACATTTACATTTTTATGGGTACTGGGCTTATCCTCTTGTAGTATGAGGGTGATTCTCAATGCTAACATTAATGGCGTCATTGTCGGGGATGGAAGTTAAAATATCTTCCCTGGGAGAATGACAACAAAAAGATCCAGTTTTAGATGGTGAACTGAAGCTGGCACATTGTTCTGACTACTCATATTTCACCATGGAGACTCCATTGTTCTAAACTCTATTGGCGACTCCACTGGTTTGAAATGGACAATATTTTAACTTAGAGGTATGCTTTCTGTGATTTTTCAAATATATTTGGTTTCCTTAGTCCAGTTCCTAGTAGAGATGAGTGGGAAAGTAGCCTTCCTAAATTTAAAGGAGAAGAGTAGGAGGTACCAACTGAACACATGTTGGATTTTCATGATTTTATTCATCAACTTCATATTTTGCATGGAGATGTTCAGATAAATCTTTTTAGGTATTCATTAGAGGGGATTGCTCGTGATTGGTGTAGATCTCTTCCAGTTGCAAGTATCATCTCTTTGACAGGATTTCATGCAGTTTTCAATTCCTTTTGTGAAAAACATTTTCCATCTGAACATCTTTTTGAGGGATGTTGTAATGAGTTTTCTTTGTTCCATAAATATTATGCTAGTCATGAAATCCATATTTGTGATGAAGCATTCATTAAAAAAGAAAACATTTATCATAAAGATCAAGAGGTGTTGAATGATTTTCATTATGTTAACAATAACACAGAAATGTTTGGCATCATATCAGATGTATCTATTGTTTTAAATGTTCATGAAGATCGACATCTCTCTTTCGAATATTCATATGATGAAGAGCAAGTGTATTATGCAGTAGATATTTCTCTTGACTGTGAAGTTGAGATAGATGATAAGCTAGTTAAAAAAACTAGGGAAGATTTCTCTTTGTTTTTTCCTAGATTTTCATAATTGAAGGCAGATGTTGTTTACTACTCTTATGAAGAAAATGCAGAGGATATTCTTGTCCTGGAAGTAGATGTTGTTGGTATCCCTTCTTATGATGAAGAAGTTGTTTCAAATGATGACCAAAAACAATAATTTTTTGATGAATATCCCAGTGAGGATGATGAAGAGCAGAGCTTTTTCATGGCTTCTTTGGAACCTGGTAACATGGTTACTATGTATGATAATTATGAACCTGATCATTGGGAAAGCTATGAAGGAGAAAAGGAAGAGCTAAATGTGCATCTCATCTCATGTCCAACACTTGTAAATGAGCAAATATCGCGTGGGATTAACCGACCTGCACCAATCCTTTACCCACTTGTACATGCTGAGAACATCAAACAACATGTGAGAAATAATGAAGTAAAGGAGCTAATTTCTTACCAGTTTAGCGTGCCTTATTATAACTTTTATGACCCTGTGGGGTTATACATGGAGTTGCATTTCCTCAATGTATTGAAGCCTCCATGATTTATCTTACCTTCATCATTAGGAGGAAATATGAAGAATGTAATTAATTTGTTGCCATAGTTTCATTGTCCCTTGTTGATCCGTGACAGAGTAAACAAGTTTTCAGTTAGGAAGTTACTTGAATGGCTCTGGTGGTCGAAGTTTGTTTTCACCAAGTGCTTTGTAAAAATCAGTTAGTCTAGGATTGTACATAAATAAGCTCCTTCTGGAGAAAATGTGTTTGTTTTCTTTTTGTAAGTAGAATAATGTACATGTCAGCCTGAGGTCCTTAGCGGGATGTATTTGAGCTCGACTACACAACCCAAAAACTAAGGCACTAGAATTGTGCATTCTTGGCATCTCACAGGGAGCATGCCAATCCCTGTGGAGCAAAATGTTATCACATAAAGTTTCCTAGGGCCACAATTGACATCCATAGCATAGGAAATAGGCAGGTTCAGTTTTCAGTAGCAGAGCTCTCCTGCACATTTCGATTTAGTGCCATCCCTAAACACAGTTGGAAGGGTTCTGCAGTTGGCAGATGGATAAAATTTTGGTGGGGGCGCTAAAATATTCGACGCGCCCAGATCTCATATTTCATTCAGATCAATGACCTCAAATCATTTCGGGGATGCAACATGCTCTGGCGTTAAAAGGCCTTGAGCGGGCTGAAATCCTAACCATGGTTTTGCGGGGTGGTTACGTGGTGAGAAGCAATGCATTTAGGGCCCAAAAGTAGTGTGGGCCTAAATCACTTCCCATGACCCCGAAATCACGTGCACGTATGATGTTGTATCCAACAACGACATGTGGCGTCCCCTTAATCATCAAGTCGCTTCTCCAATCCCAAGGAAGATTCAACCAATAAATAAAGACTGACTTTTGTGGTTTGAATCCACTTGCTTATTCAGTAACCATCCCATGAGTGGCACATGGTCGCCTGCTAATCGTCTAGTCACGCTCTGATCCCAAGGAGGATTTAGTTAATGAACAAGGACTGGTAGTTGAAACCTCAACTCAGTCCATAAATAGAAGGCATGGAAGCTCTAGCCGAGGAGACAAAATTGTCAACCCAAGGTACCGTGATTTCTCGTTTATTCTTGTAGGCCCATACTGATCTAAGCTTCCGTCTGGCAGGAGGAAACACACGCAGTCTGACATAAGGATGCCTAGACGAAAATATTTGAATGAGATGGCCATATCACACTCCTGGAAGTTGTGGACTGATCAGATTATAAATAGATCAGTTTAGGATTTTGTTAAGGGGGGTTCAGATGCTAGAGAGTCGAGAGAGTTTTAGGGAGCAGGGCTCTCTATGTTTCATTTTGTAAGCCTGATGTCTTGGATTGTAAATATTATGTTATTGAAGATTCCTTTGAGTTGTTTTATCATACTATCTTCTTAGTTTACATGCTGCTATGTTTTTATTGTCTAGATGTAGCATCTTTGATTTATGGATTCATGAGGCAGTAGAGTATATGTTGTCATCTTACCCATGTTTCATCATTTATCACTCAGACACTTGTTGTTTTCTTCTTGGTTGGATGTGGCATATTTGATTTATGGATTCCTGAGGTAGTGGAGGATATGTTGTCATCTTGCCCATATTTCATGGTTTATCACTCAGACGTCTGTTGTTCTTCTTATTGTTTGGATGTAGCATCTTTGATTTATGGATTCCTGAGGCAGTAGAATATATGCTATCATCTTGCCCATGTTTCATGGTTTATCACTCAGACACTTTATGTCTTCCTTATCCTCATCACCACATAAAATCCTTTATCTGATAGGCAGTTTAAATGCCTTCATTAGAATGATACTTATGACTCCATAGCCCAACGATCGAGGACTAATCTACAACGACCTCTGTTATCTTTTCCTTTATTTGAAGTCTTTCCCTGATCCACCTACTCAAACCATTTTCAATACATTTACATTTTGATGGGTACTAGACTTATCCTTTTGCAGTCTGAGGGTGATTCTCAGTGCTAACAAAGCCAACATACCTCAACAATTCAAGTAAACTCCTCTCATATTCATTCATCTTCCAAGCTTCCAAGCTTGAGTTCAAAGAACTCTTTCATCTTTGTGTCATTATAATTCTCTATCAAATACTGCTACTAGAAATATCTCTTAAATTTCTTCTAGGAAATTATGTTTTCATCAAAATGCTTAACCTGCTTGAGTTGATCCCATCACATAGATGATTTTCCTTGAAGATGGTAGGTTGAAATTTTGGCTTCTACATTTCATGAATAGTTGTGCAATTGGAAAAGTTTCCTAATTCCCAATAACCATACTTATGCATCTTCATATTTCTTATGATCACCATCAAAAGTAGGAGGCTTAATCTTCCTAAGCTCTCCCTGCAAATGATTTACCTTAGATCTCCTCATCTGTCTCCAGATAGGGGACATACTCGGGATACTCTCCAACCTTGAATGTGTATGACTCTTCTGGTCGAGTGTCCTAGTGATTTATGATGATGATGATGTAGGTTAATACTCCTTGATTTTCTATATCCTTTATGATCATCCCTCCTATCATGAGAACTTGATGCTTCTAATTTCCTTGCACTCACTGCTTATTTTATGATCGAATATTTATTGAACTATCTTTGAAACATATTCAGAATCTATAGAATCTCCTCTTGAGCTCTTATCATCCTTTCATTGTCTACCATATATATTTTCACTTCTTTATGCAAGCTTCTCATAGTCTCAACTAACTCCACTCTACCTCTATGTCCATTGGACTCGGTCTCTACATTTCTCATGTTAACATGTAGACCTATAACCTCTTATTCAAGGATGTAAGATCTTTGGGCATCCTTCATAACTCTATTCCTGATGGAGGAACCAAAACTATTTGCATGTAGCTCTAATTTCTGCAAGAAACGTGCATGTAGTAATTATTGTTAGAATCATGCATATTGTAAAACATTCCTTAATTATATTATAGGTCATTCTTCAACTGAATTTATGAGACATATGGATGCATTGGAATTCAATTATAATTATTTAGATACATTCTCCTTTGAATTATCTTTCCAATGACTATACGCATGCCTCATTCCAAGTTCTGAGCTACAAGTTACAACCTTCTGAAGTTTCAATTTATATTCATTTGTGCTTTGTTTTCATTTCTGCAATTTATCTGAGAGACCATATTCTGGCCTCTATAATAGAAATATGTCAAGAATAAAATAAAAAAAAATTATATCGGGAGAAGGTAGAATTTATGATTGTTAATACAGAACAATTTTTAGACATGGAATTCGATGCTCTAGTCAAATTCTGTATAAATTTGGAATTGACGACTTTGCGCTTTTGCACTTTCTTCAGAGTTAGAATTTTTAGCCAAAATTGGTTATCTCCCAGACAAATAAAAACCGGGAAAAAATTCCTCAAGACAAAGTTGTCTAGATTGATGTGTATAACAAATGTCTACTAAATACGGTTTTATGGATTGGTGATCCAGGGTCCCTTTTCCTCCTCCAAAGATTTCAAAAATCCCTGAAACGTGCCTCGGAATAATGGATTTTCCCTTGTTTGAGTATCCCCACACCAACCCCTTTTGGATTTTTCCAGGAGCCCAAATGTGTATCTTCATGCCTCCCTTTTGAGCTTCCTATAAATTTTTCACCTTTTCCTAGGCCCTAGATATTGATCACGACCGAGATCTTTGTAATTCGCTAGTTTGTCTTTTCTATAAAATTTAAGTAGAATTACCCAATGTCCCTCACTGTAATTATTGTAGCTCTAGTCATTTTGGAAAGGACAAACCTAAAATTTCATTTGATTCCAAGTTGAAACACTCATGTTATGGCCAAAACAAGTTTTTGGCTCCAATATTTTTTTTTAATTTTTCTATTTTTGTTGATCTGGCAATCTGAATGACATGCCATGTCACATGGTTGATGACGTCCACGTTTCATCCCCTTATTTGGCCATGTCATCATCCTCCTTCCCTCCATAGGAAATCGACCTATTTCTTTCTACTTTTGTTCAAACTTCACCAAAATTTGTTGAACTGTGGACTCCGTCATCCATCAACGATTTTCTGGAAACTTTTGTTCAAACTTCACCAAATTTTTTTGAACTCCAAACTCCATCAACAATTTGTCATCGAAAGTTGGTCTTGTAATTCGGCAAAGAAGCTGCTAAAATGTGTGTGTGCAGCGATCTAGGGTTCTCTCGTAGCCATGCCAAGCCAGGGCGGAGGGGAGCCGCCGCCCCCTCCCTCCCCAACCACGTCCTTCAGGAAGCTAATAGCAGCTTGCAGAAAGAATGCACCCAAAGCGGAAGTACCAAGTTTTGTGAAAAAACTGGATGACATCCCAGAGATCAATCTCCCCCCGGAACAACCAATGAAGGTAGCGATCTCCCTTTCAGACCGAGGGCTGGTAGGTCAGTTCATGGGCCTCTGGCCCTCAACCCGGACAACAGACAACTGGATCCAGAGGAACTGGCGGCCATTAATAAAAAATAGCGTAACTTGCTACGCGGTTGGAAGAGGTTACTATATTTTTGAATTTATCTCCCAGGAGGACCGAGATCTAATCTTCAGGAACAGCCCATACTTCATGGGTACACAGGGCCTTTATCTGAACCGATGGACTCCAAACTTCGACCCAGCTTCAGAAGTGCCAAAAGACATCCCGGTCTGGGTCAGACTCCCAAATCTTCCAATCCATTGCTGGAACTCCTCGTCGCTGCAAGCTATTGGGAATGGACTAGGGCACTACATTGACAGAGCCGATCCAAAGGACCAATATTCATGTGCAAGAATTTGTGTGGAAGTTGACTTGGAAATAGGACTGCCAGAAGCGGTAAAACTGAAGGTAGGAGAATGGAAACACCTACAAAAATTGGACTACGAGCAGCTCCCGTTCAAATGCAGAGGATGTCATGAATACGGACATTTTCAGAGAAACTTTCCAAATAATCCAAGCACAGAGAAAGCAAGTGAGGAAGGTTGGCAGCAACCCCGAAAAGGAAGGTCGAAATCCAAAGGCCCAAGAAGGGAAAACCCAGCCCCCACTCAAAGAAACCCTAGAAATAGAGAGACGACAAGGAGCTTCAAAGCACTAGAAAAGGAAGGCGAATCAAAGCAAAGAAACTCAGGTTGAAGAAGAAAAAGATGGCCAAGTCTCGGATACCGGCGGAACCCCAAAAACAACAGAGGAAATGGAGAAACCTGTCTCCCCTCCAGGGAACAAGGAGGCTCAATGCAAGATACCAGATATATAAAATATGCAGAACAGAAACGAAATGCTAGAAATAACAGAATAACAGTGAAATATCCAACATAATCTTCACAATACACAGAAATGATAT
>ML790446.1:465654-495915 GCA_009831015.1 Picea engelmannii | reverse complement strand
CTAAATTACAACTAATGGCCTAAAGCCGACATAAATAAAATAACATTACTAATCTAAATTACAACTAATGGCCTAAAGCCGACATAAATAAAATAACATTACTAATCTAATATGCCCCAATTAAGGGGTAATGAGCCAATATTAGGGCTTAACAAAATGCTTCAAATGGACTCGTTTTTAATGAGGCTTGATACCCATTATTGTAGGAAAATTCCACTAAGTGGATATAATCCTCCCACTTCGATGGTTGATCCATCACATGCATTCTAAGCATGTCCTCAATTATTATGTTGGTCCTTTTTGTTTGCCCATCCAATTATGGGTAATATGTTGTATTGAGATTTAAATTTGTTCCAAAGCCTTTGAACAAACCCTTCCAAAAATTGGAAGTAAACTTTGGATCTCTGTCTGAAACTATTGCCTTGGGCACTCCATGTAACCTAGCAACTTATTTCATATATATCTCTGCAATATTTGTTTCCTTGTGTGTTGTCTTCACTGGAATAAAATGCACTACCTTCGTCAATTTATCCGCCACCACCATGATGGAATCATGTTGCTTCACTTTTCTGGGCAGCTTAGTAATAAAATTCACAATAACAACTTCCCACTTCCATTCTAGAATGGGCAATGGTTGTAACATCCATGTTGGATGTTTATGCTCAATCTTCACTTCCTCACACTCTAGAAATCTAGCTATTTAATTAGCCACTTCTTTCTTCATTCTTGGCCAAAAATATTGGCTTCTTACAACTGTAATTGTCTTGTGATATTATGGTTGTCCAACATATGGCACATTATGCATTTCCTTCAGCATTGCATTTTCAACTCATTGGAAATTGACACATATACTTTGCCTTTGTACATGAGAATTTCATCTTCTTTCAGCGCATAAAAATCAGTTTTTTGCTGAAAAAATACTTGGTGTAATGATTATTTTATTTTTAAATAATGTTGATCTTAATTTGTTGCTGCAACAATTTTATCTTTCAAAGCAATCATGTACATGTTGATGGTTGCAATATGCACTTCATGAGCTCTCCTGCTAAGTGCATCAACCACTTGATTCTCCTTGCCCTTTATATGCCCAATCTCAAAGTCATATTCACTCAAAAAAATTAGCCATCTAGTTTGTCTAGCATTTAATGTTGGCTATCAAAACAAATGTTTCAAACCATAGTGGTTTGTCCTTAGCTTGAATTTATTCCCCATAAAGTAATGTCTCCACATTTTTAATACATGTACAATTGTTGCTAATTCCAAGTCATGTGTAGCATACTTCCTCTCATGCTCTTTTAATTTTATGGACTCATAGCATACCACGTGATCTTTTTGATAAAGGACTCCACCAAGCCCTTCCTTGCATGTGTCGATGCACAAAACAAAATATTCATCTGGATCTGCAATCTTTAAGATTTGCGCACTTGTTAAAATATCTTTCAGCTACTGAAAGCTCTCTTCACACTTGGAAGTCCATTCAAATTACACTCCCTTCTTTTGCAAAGAGGTGATTGGGCTTGCAATCTTTGAGAATCATTTTATGAATATATGGTAATAACTAGCAAGACCCATGAAAGATCTGACCTCTATCACATTATTTGGAGTTGGCCATTCTATAATGGCCTCTATCTTCTCAGGATCCACTGTTATTCCTTCGGCTGAAATTATATGCCCTAAGTAGTGAATCTTCTTTTGATAAAAGATGCACTTACTTAGCTTATCATAAAATTTATGCCCTCTTAAAACTTGCAACACCATTATTAAATGTTGCTCATGTTCCTTTTCTTACTTAGAGTAGATGAGTATATCATCCGGGAACACATTCATAAACTTGTCCAGGTATTCCCTGAACACTCCATTCATCGGGAACATAAAAATAGTCGGGGCATTTGATAGTCCAAATGGCACTATCGTGAATTCATAATGCACGTATCTTGTCCTGAATTTTGTCTTGTTGATATATTCTTCCTTAATCCTCATTTGATGATAACCTAATCTCAAGTCAATCTTGGAAAATATTCTTGCATCTTTCAGTTGATCAAATAAGTCATCAATCCTTGGAAAATGATATTTGTTCTTTATGGTGACCTTATTTAGCTATCTAAAATCAATACACAGCCTTAAGGTCCCATCCTTCTTCTTCAAAAAAATAACTAGGGCTCCCCAAGGTGACACACTTGGGCGTATATACCCCTTCCTTAATAGCTCTTCAAGTTACATCTGCAACTCTTTCAATTCTAGTGTGCCCATTATGTATGGTGTTTTGGACACTGGGGCAAATCCTGGCACCAAATCAATAGAGAAATCAATGTCTCTCTTTGATGGAAATCCTGGGATTTCTCCAAAAACATCTTCAAAATCCCTCAAGACTAGAGGGTCTTCAATGCTTACCACTTTATCTACGATTGCCTCTTTCATATGGGCTGCAAAAATCTGACATCCTTTCCTGAAACTCTTTTTCAATTGCATAGATGAAATTTCTCTAACAACTACAACTATTGGAATGCCTTGAACCTTGCCTTGTTGCCCTTCTTCATCAAGACATGTGATTGTCTTGTTGTAACATTCCAGGACATCATGGTGTTTCTCCAACCAATCCATGCTAATTAGACAATCATATGAACCCATTGGTATGATGTTCACATCTACCTTTGTATTGAGTCCATCTATGTCTACTAGACAATCTTCAACAAACTCATTGATCTTTCTCTTATCCCTTGTGGCTAATTGAACTAACCAAGATTTCTTATCCTTAATCCTTTGTAAGTGAAATCTGTCAACGATGTTAGAGTTTATGTAATTATGACTAGCTCCAAAATCAATTAAAATTGCTATGGGTTGGTTATCAATCTTACCTTCCACTTCAATCACGGGGGAATGATATTCTTCTTGCTTGTTGTCCAAGGATGCATAAATCCTTGGCATGTTTCCTCCCATGTCCTCAATTGTTCCAGCCTCTTGAATGTTGTGGTCAGTCCTCATTCTTGCTCCTTTGCAAGGGCAGTCCCTATATAAGTGATTTCCCTCACATACCCAACATTATACAGGGTGCTTCCTTGGCCTTTTCCCAAATGAATCTGCAATCTAGTGCTCATTTTGGGTTAACTAACCTTGTTGGTTTGTTTGAATTGCTCTTGATAATGGTGGATTGAAACCTTTATGTATTTGATCCTTTTTACCCTTCATCTTGTCATTCCAAGCTTTTTGGAAAACTGGCCTTCCTCTGCTCTGCTCATAAAGATGATTTGCTCTCCTTATGGCTTCTTCCAAAGTTTTAGGGTTATCATATAATATCTTGTCACTATTGAAGGAAGGTAACCCACGTAGAAATCTTTGAATTTTGAATTTTTCATCATTTATGAAGTCAACATACTTCAACAATTCAAAGAACCTCCATTTCCATGCTTCCCAACTTGGGTTCAAATAACTCTTTCATCTTTCTTTCATAATAATGCCCAGACAAATATTTCTCTTGGAAATATCCTTTGAATTGCCTTCATGAGATCCTCTTCTCATCAAGGTGCTTGACTTGATTAAGTTGATCCCACCACATGGATGTCTTTCCTTGCAAGTGGTAGGTTGCAATTATATCTTCTACTCTTGAGGGGTAATCATGCAACTAGAAATATTTCTTCATTCCCAATAGTGAGGCCTTGGCCTCTTCTCCTTTCATGTGCTCACCATTGAAAGTCAGTGGCTTCATTTTCCTAAGTTCACCTTGCAAGATGTTTGCCTCAGGATTTATTCCATGCCTCCAGACAAGAGACACGCTTGGGATGCTCCTTGGACTTGAACTTGCATGAATTATTCTGGTAGATTTCCTTGGAGAATGATGACGCCTACTCATGCTTCTTGATTTCCTATCACTTCCATGATCATCCCTTCTGCTATGGGATCTGGATGTTGTCATTTTTCTAGCACTAGCTTCTTGCTTAATTATAGAGTCCTTGTTGAATTACTTATGCAACATATTCAAGATCTAAAGGATCTGTTATCAAGCCTTCATAATCCTTTCATTACAAGCTATATAGCTCTGCACTTCCCTATGCGGGCTTCTCATAGTTACGGGTTCATGACTACCTCTTCTTCCATTTGACTTTTTCTCATCATTTTCCATGTTCAGATGCAAACCTATGATCTCTTCCTCATGGTTGTAATATTCCTGGGCATCTTCCATAACTCCAGTCCTCATATAAGAACAAAAGTTGTTTTCTTGTACCTCTAATTCTACAAGATATGTGCATGTAATACTTATTGTTAGAACATGCATAGCATAAAACATTTCATTAATTAGATCACAATTTATTATTTGTCTCAATTTATGAAGGACAAAATGCACCAAATCAAATTCCTTATATGCATTCCTCTTTGAACAACTTTCTAATGACTGTACTCATGCCTCAATTTGAGTTATGAGCGAAAAGTTACAACATTTACAAGTTGCACTTCCCACTCTTTTATTACTACTGAAAACTTTTTTGTCGCTTCCTGAGAAATTTTAGTGCCCATATCATAATTTTGGGTGGACATATATCTTCTCCTCCTCAATACCTTTCCAATGACTATTTTTTTGCTCAAATCCGAGCTTCGAGATGAAAGTTATGGTCTGGAGAAGTTTTTACTGTTTTTCTCAAATTATCCTTATATGCTACAGGTGACTTCTTTCTCTTCCTGCACATTTTTACATGCCCATAATCCAAAATTGGCTTCATGGATATCGTCTATGGATCATAATATTTTCATAGATTACACTTTTTCCCCAAATAGACTTGGGTACACTCTGCTCACATGGGTTTTGATTGTCTAAAAGCATCGTTTAGGGCCTCAAAATTGCCCCGCAAGTTCATGACCTTCAAAAACTTAATTTTCTTTTTAGAAATCTGTCTATTTTATCGTCGTAACATCCTTTTAAATCTAAGCCATTAATCTAAAAATTAGGTGAGAACTCAACCATTGATCCAAATTTATCGACCACTGGCGATCGACGTTCTCCTTTGGGTGCGCACAACATTTTCCCAAAACTGTCGACCATCGACCCATTTCTTTAGCAGTTGATTCACAACACAACACTAAACGGATCAACCTGACCATTGGCTATCAAAAATTCTCGTTAACGAATGAAACACCTTGCCAATTCATCCATCCCTCAACCCTCAACCATCAACCATTGACCATCTTTGCTGGCCAACGAAAACACTTCCCCAAATCAGTCGACCTGACCGTTGACCATCACCCAATTCTTGGTTGACGTGGCAACTACTGATGTGGCATGACACATAGACTCCAACATGGAACTTTGGATAACATGGAATGACACGTGGATGCTAACATGGCATGACAAGTCATCATCCTCTTTCCTTCATTGGCCATTGACCATTTCCCTTGGATGACCCAAACACCTTGCCGAATCGGTCGACACTCGACCATCGACCATCAACGCTTCCTCTTGCTCGATCAAACACTTTGTTGAATCGACCAACACCTGATCATCAATCCATCGACCATCGACAAATTCTCTTGCTTGTTCAAAATACTTCGTCGAATCAACTGACACCTGACCATCATCCCATTGACCATCGACGATTTTAATTGGCCAACTCCAAAACATAGAAAATTTTCGACTAAACTTATGATGAATTTGGACCATTGATATCCCATTGAAAAATGATCTCGGCCATTGATCTACCAAAATTCATCCAACTCTGCCAACACCCGACCATTGGTTGTCGTTCGTTGGATATTTATTTTGGCCGAACGAAACTCTTTGCTAATTAGGTCAGTGACGATTTCTCTTGGAGAATTTCCAACACTTAGAAATTTCGACCAAATCCCCAATGAATTTGGACGGTCGATCTCCAAGCCAAGACGATCTTGATCGAAAGAAATGAAACTAATCTAGACCGTCGATCTGCTTTAAGTTCCCAACCGTCGAAAATGAACCTTGATCATTGATCTACTTAATCTTTCAAACGGTTGAAACCTTGTGAATTTTTAAATTTAATAAAGTGATTATAGGTCATTGATATTGAGATCAAATACGATCGTGACCGTCGATCGACCAAACTTCATGCAACTCTACAATGACAATTAAAACATGAAATTTGACCATTCCAAGGTGGTAGATTTCTATTAGGCTTGAGAAGCTTATAGATGGAAGCTGAGGTCAATGCACTTACGGGTGCGGTTGAAGAGGCTCTTTGGAACAGAGTCGGTTTATTCGCCTTGACTCACGAGCTCAGTGCAGGTACCAGTTTTAATCTTTTGAAGCTGGAAAACACGACCTTGTTTTCTAAGTCTTCTCCAATGGTTAGAGACATGTCTGTCCCTGTTTTCCCGTTCACTACAGAGACCTTACTTGGAGGTTCTCCCCATAGACAGAGAGTAGACATAGAGTTCCCTATTGGTGGACAGGATGTCTTAGGGAGGTCTTCTAACTGTAAAAACCTGGGAGGAAATGTGCACAGGGCACAGGGCGGAAAAGGTGCTTGGATAAAACCGTGAAATTCAAATTGGTTAAAACGTAGGATGGTCTTGGGTGCAGATATTGGTTTAGAGGAAACTAGTAATATGGCTCTTTGTGCGTTGGTGGGACGTCTTTCCTTTCGCTCCTTATGTAGAAAATATTTACCAGCCTGGGTAATGTCCACTTGGGCTCCCTTGTTGGGGTACAATCTGAAAGTCTTGTTTCTGTAGAGGGGTTGGTTCATGTTTATTTTCAAAACTCCTGAAGATACCTTGTTAGTGATCGATAAGCTTTGGGTTATTGATGGTAGCAATTTGATGTTAAAGCGATGGAGGGTTTGTTTTGAACCTGCAAATGATTATTTCCAGTTTTGCCATCTATGCGTCCTGTTACATGGGCTACCTTTATAGCTATGGAATGCTAAGGTTCTGGAAGCCATAGGTAATGAGCTCGATCGGTTTATTAAAGTTGATGAACACTCCTTAAAGGCTCTTGATAAGCGAATGGGTAAGGTACTAGTTGAGATTGATATTTATTATGGGTTATTGGAGACTTTAGAGATAGTATAGAGGGGCCATACTTTGAGCCAAAGATTGGACTATCTTGGAATCTCGTTTAGATGCACATTTTGTCGAATGACTGGTCATCTGAGAAGGGACTGTGGGGATTCAATGGAGGAGGAGGAGTCAGAAGCCTCCATGCTTAGAAAGTCAACTCGTGAAGTCTCTCCAGAGGTTAACTCTTTTGAAAATGGCGCTTATAACTCACCAACAGAGGAGGATAGACCGTCTGTGTCTTTAGACACTGTAGCGGGTAAGTTAAAATCATTTTGCCCTTCTCTTTTTTATTCATTGTCAGTTTGGGAGCGTGATTCCCTGGATACCTCCATTGCTCTAGAAACATGGAACACACAGGTAACTTCTTGTGGCAGATTGCTGGACCAGGATGGAATTAAAACACTTGTTGTTGAATTACCTATTTTGAGTGGGGGGGGGATCTGAATACTACTTCTACTATGATTGTGGAACTTCAGGGAGAAAGGGGTATTTCCAGTGAACACGTGGGGGACAATAACATACTACCTGGTACTACTCCTACTATGAATGTGGATCCTCAGGGAGAAAGGGGTATATCCAGTGAGCCTACGGGGGACAATAACATCCTACAAAGCTTTAGGGAGTCTGAACTAGGCACTCCACTAAAAAAACCTCCGCAAAAACCTCTCGCTTCCTACCTTCGCTAACAACCTTTGATATAAACAAAGAAGGGATAAGTTTTTCGGGGAGGTTTCATAAAAACCTCCGCAAAAAGGCATTCTCCTTGTAGTGAATATTATATGCTCGTTAACCCAATATATATGGAAACATAAATCCTTGTGCGTAGGGGTGACCTAGGATGGGGCTAGCGAAAGTGACTAAGTAGGGGGAAATGATACCATGATGGAAGCAAAAGCTTTGGAGAAAGCACAAAGAGCATTGAAAATGGATGCAATAATTGAGAAGTGGCAGATAAATAAGATGGAGTAGGTTTGTTGAAGAGAGGAAGTGGTGAAGGGGGCGATGAATAGGGAAGGAAGAACTTAAATGTGCCTAAAAGAATTGGAGGAGTTGGGAAGAGAGGAGAAAGAGCCAACTGGTATTTAAAGGAACATGGATGGGTAGCATAGTAGAGTCCGAGGAGTACACTATAGGGAGAAGAAGTGTTTAGAGAGTTGGAAGAGTCAACAATGTGTAGTAAAGAAAGCATGGAAACTTATCCAATTGGAAAGATCATGGACCATATAGTAGGGAGTTATGTTTGAATAGAATACAACTCAAATCATTGGGAAGAACACAATTGTAGAACCATAAGAAGGACAGGAACTCGACGATGTATTTCGATTACTTTAAATGGAAGATAAGCAAGTGATATACATGGTACAACCGAAGGACAATGCAGCCAACATAACACAATTACCATCCCTCGTACATCGTGAAAATATTGAGCTAATCCTTATTCTATGTTCTAGTTCAATTTTAGAATCATTATTTAATAATGGATTCAAGAACAGTAGTGATGAACAAAGGAGTGAAGGGATTAGCATTTGTAGCAGCAATAGCACAATAGAAAATTTTAATTCTAGTTTAGGAGGAGGAGCTAGTTTGATTACTAAACCATGCCCAAAGGGATTTCTTTTTTGTTGGTAATTTGATAGACAAGATGGCTAGAGAAATACACAGTTCAACAATGTGCCTTCTTGAATTTTCAAGGAAAGGTGATAGAAATGTGGAGCAACATTGGTTCCCATGTGAACTAATTTGGAGGGAAAAAGAGTCACAACCCGAGATGCCAAGTTGGTATAATTCCAAACCACCTTGAGTGGAAGGGCCCTCCCATTGTACATGAAATTTGTCCAAACAGATCATTTGAGTATACCTTAAACTATGGATGAAGTGAAAGAAACATTTATGGTTGAGTTTTAGAGACTGAACTCAGAGCAATAGAGTTGTTTCCATCTAAAGGAGATAAAGTAGTGGATCGATGGGAGTGCCCAGGAGTGGTAAACACTTCCAATATCCAATCAAATGAATTTCCTACCTAATCCACGAGACACAACAAAAATAATGGTTCATTCAGTGAGTGTTGCCGCTGATGACATTTTCATTGATGTAGCAACAATGGAACACCCATCAAGATTCCTTATCACATGTGATGAAGATTTACTCAATGAACAAGTAACCGGGTACAATGAGAGTAGAATTTGTGGCCCTACCCTCAATTAGTGAAAGTATCAAGCTTGTTAAGTTCTAATCACAACTATTATCCTCGACAGAGCAAATTCATGAAATGAGATGCACCAAGATCATATGAGAGTAGGTCTACTATATTGTATGCATAATATAAAGTAATTGATGAATGATTTCCCTTCAATAAAAGTCATATTTGTGGCCCATAATCAAATGTTACCTCGATCGACTAGATTTATAGACAATGTGACAACATAGTACTACAAGATCTGCAGGACCTATGACCACCCCAATGTCTTTGTCAAATGTTAAAGATGTATACTTCTATCCCAACCACTATCCTCTATGACTTTTGTAGGGTGAACACTCATAACACAGAGAACTATCACTCTCTATAGGAATTGACGTAATGGTTTGAGAAGAGGCCTTTCCAGGTAAATGAGACAAATTCAAGAGGAGCTAAGGGATTAGATTGAGGAGTTTATAGAGGAGGCTATGGAGGAAGGTACAAAGGTGGCCGAAATGGTGGTCACAATGACCCCATTATATGTTGCAACTATTATGAAATCATGGACATCTCTCGAGATTTCCCATATCTAAGGAGGGTAAGATGCAACCATTGTACAACCACTAGTCATGTGACTAAATACTGCTCAGACTTAATAGCTAAATGGGAAATAAGATCAAGACATAGGAATGAAAACTTGGTGATTTCAAAGCCTCAATACACTAAAGAGGTTGGGGATCCTAGGATCAATGTGGTATGTAGAGGTGGGGCTTGTTAAGGAGCCAATGATTCTTGACCATAACATCCCCACATAATGAAGGAAACCCATGTGAAACCTAGGTTCGATGCATCAAAGCAAAACACCTACTACAAGTAAGATCTAGAAGCCCTAAGAGAGGAAACCACTATAGTAGGCTAGCGTTTTAGCAAAAATATAAAAATATGGAACCCTCTTGACCACTTGTGGCAGGAGTGTAGCCATAAATCCCTGTAGAAAACCCATAAAGAGATAGATTTGACATAATGGTTCAATGACTTTTTACAAACTTTTATTAAGGTCCTGGATAATGAAGGATTAAGGAGGAGGTTGCGGTAAACTCTTGAAAGACTCATCCAAGGGGTGGAAGTAGAACTTATTTGTTTCCCTTACCATAATGAAGAGTTTGGTGGCAAGAAGAAACCTCAGATTGACCGAGAGTTTAAGATGGATGTCCAAATCCATGGATATGAAGTATGGGATGTCATGTTGCATATAAGATCTGACGTGAACATCGTCCCAAAGAAATCATGGGAAATGATGGGAAGGCCATGATTAATATATTCACCCATCGAGTTGTACTTGGAAAATCAATACAAGATACATCCTGATGGGCACCTGGAGGATGTAGAAGTTAATTTGGGAACCACAAAGAAAGTGGTTGATTTCAATGTCATGGAAATCATTGACAAGAAAGATACATACCCCATATTGTTGGGCTTTGAGTGGGTCAACGATATTGAAGTGATCATCAATTTGAAATTGGGGGAGATGTCATTTAAAGCGAATGGGACCAAGTTCATACAACCCCTCGATATTGTAAAGGAGTAAAAATATATAGAACTAGTCGATGACATGATGGATGGTGTTGTAGTGGATTATATTGATCGTATGCATGAGGGATGATCACATCAATCCCACTACAAATTGAGCAATCAACCAGAGGAGAATTTGATCCTATTATTCAGACAATGATGAAGCATTCTAGGAATAGTAAGAGTGTAATCACGAGATGTCATCTTGCCATTACACTATGATCAAATTGATCCATTGGATTGGAATAGAGTTGCGTGACCCCCCCATATTTTATGGGATGGGAAGGCATTGAAGAATTCATAAAGGACTTGAGCCTAGCTTTACTAGAGGAGCAATTGATACTAGCCTTGGATGTAACTTTGAGGTACAAACCCTCCAAGTGGTGGGCCACCCATAGAGAAGACCTTGACAACTAGGAGAAAGTCTAGTAAGCTTTGTGACATCGATTTCCTCCACTACCCGAGTGCTAAGTGATCAATATTATGGGGTGTCAAAGGACCCAATTGATTTCCCATAAGACTATGAAGGGAGAATAATCCGAAAATTCTTAGATGTTGAATTATTTCTAACTTGATTAGAAATATAAATGATTGTCTTTGACTGATTTGCAATAATATGAATTCACTTACTTATCCACAACTCAATTAAACTGATGAACAACTTGAAAGAAACTAAGTGAAAATAGAAAACAACTATGATAAGCACATTACACAAGTTTGTTAACACAGTTCACCCATATTGGGCTACGTCTCCGTGTTCGCTTCCAATAGACACTGCTTTATTAATGCTCAAATGCTTGTGTTTTTACAATGACCTTTTAAACATGTTGCTCAAACTCAGAAATAGAATAGACCATCGAGTTCCTCTTCAAATTCTGAGAAAAATGAGTATAAACACCTTATACCTTTCTCAAGGAACTCTATGGCACACAATACAATGCAATATCAAATTCTAGATACCCTATGGCACAAACTTTGAGGCACATATGCTTAGCTCTGGCACAAATATCAATGTTTTGTACTCTATACCCTACCTTGGTCTAGGCGTCAACTTAAATAGAGTGTGGGTCACAACTACCATTTGAACTCCACGCTATAACTTTAAATGTTATTTATTGGGTTTGTTTAAACAAAACAACCGTTTGGTGTAACAGATTGTGCGCTTTGTGTTAAGTCGTTGGTTATATAAAGTGGAGGTAGCAAGGTCGAGACCCATGACCACCCCTTTTGACATATGGATTAGTACATTACAACTTAAAATAAGTTCTTTCAATAATATTCCCAACGAATTTCTCACTTGTTATGAAGAGGTTAGAGGTTCGATATTCTCTGGTGGTTATAACAAATTTTTGATACCCAACCCTCCTTGGGTTTCTCGAAGGTGCCACGTGGCACCACATGATTGGTCCATGTGGTGCTCAACCATTTTCTCATGACACTGACTTGGATGATGACATGTCTCTGTACGATGCCACCTTTCATTACACGACCTGCTGACTGTGCTACCACTGTACCTGCCACGTCACTATACGACTTGCCACGTGGCACCCTTTTAGTGTGCCACATGGACCATGTTATCCCCAACTTCTAGGGATAACTAAGGAGATGATGTCTCGAGGCCCTCAGGTTGCAGACATGGAGTACTGAGAGACATATGACCGACGACGTCCACATGCACAGATAGAGACTCACTTCACCACCACACATATTGGATTTGTGACGATGGCATAAACCACATCAACTTGCTTCTGGAAGATGATGGTACTTGCTCGATGAGGTACAAGTCAAGTATTGTTGTAAGTTTCACTTTAATATTTCAGGAATTTAAGTATGTTGCATTTAAATCCGCTTTTGATTATAGAACGTCTGCTTGGAAATTAGGCTCTTTGCCCTGTTTCACCTTGGTGGTTGACATTGCGCCCTAATAAGTGGTAACCCATAGGGATGGGTTTGCTACTGGGAGGTATCCTTGACAAGTCATCGTGCCATTCCCGATCATACTTACCAATTTTCACACTTCACCCCTGTTTCATCTCCTTACCTTTTGTGATTTTCGGGTGTATTGACCCAAGAAGGATTTGTACCTCATTTCATGGGAAGAAGGGCCGAAGGTCTAGAGGGAATGTAGCTAGAAAAAGATAAAAGCCAAAACTATAACCTTCCAGATGCTTGCCCAAATAGGTCTTGAGAACAATGATTGTTTCTCCTAAAAAATCTAAGACCTGCAAAAGCAAATACACCTATATATAAATGTCCCACTTGTTGGGGGATCTGCACAAGTGCATTACAAGTTTGACTTTACCCCTATGGCACTCTGTGTACTTCTCTTTTCAAGTGACGTTGTGGTATTGCCCCCAAAGATTTTTTTTACCCATTGGGAGTAACCATTTGTTCTAGAGCTTAATTAATTAATGGCAATAAATGAGCTTGGAAAAAGGATGCATTGAAAATGAAGGTGCAACACACCCTCTACAAAGGCACCCACAATTGTGATGGAATTTTCTTGGTTAAAAAGGAGTTTATCTTGTTAATGATTAGAATAAGTAAGGAATCTTTACTTTGCTATTGCTTTTTTCTTGGTTGCAAGGTTAAGTTTCTAAGCTCTTGTGGAGTATAAGGGCATACTAAGCCTATCATAGTTGTCTTGAATAATTTATTGTACAAAGGGAGTAAAAGGGCTTACACCCTCCTAGTTTTTTCCTTGCTAGTCTTGCTTGCCTTAGGGAGTAAAAGAGATTACACCCATGAGGAAGTAGCATAACTAGTTCATTCATAAAAAGACTCCATAACCCAATAGCTTTAGGCACTAATCTCTTGCATTGGGGAAATAAAATCATTGCATTGGTATATGTGAAATTATGAGATATTGAAATTGTCTTAGTTGGAATCTTTTCTATGTGCTTTAGGCTTGCTAAGACCACTAAGGCATCTTGATTGCCCAAGTATCTCTTGCTATCGTTATAAATTTAAGTTACATCCATTAGGGTTGCAACAAATCACTCTTTAACACTTGTTTCACTCACTAATCTACCACTAAAGTTTGCTTACAAGTTGTCAATGTTGAAATACTTGATATTGGATAATTATTGGACAAGTTGTTTGTTGATTTTTAGGGGTGGATCTTGTTGTTGTAGCATATGTTTTCTACAGTGATAAGACTATCATAATGTCTCTGCAATAACATCATTTAGCAACCCTATATTGTCACTAAAGTCTTGCTTTATACCACTCAAGTTATATTAATCGTTACCAACTTTATCTCTTGCATATTTACTTGACTTTTAGTGGCATATCTAGTAGTTTTAATTATCATTTACTTGTTGATTTATATCATTATTTACTGCTGCTACATAGGACAAAAATATTTACTTCCTTTCCCATTGAATATTTTGGCTTGTCTCTTTTTAATTTGTCTTGTCTCAGGTAGGTCTAACACTTTGGTGCAGGTACTCAAGACCTTTGGAAACTTCCCTCAACCACAAGACATCCTCTCAAGCCTCCCTTCATTTCCATATTTGACCTATAGGGGGTTATCTTGCCATATGTTCATTTCCCGTCTTAATCCCCCAGTGTTGTGAGAAATCTCACCCTGCGGATAGGTTGAGCTCCCCCTAGTTGGGTTTTCTTCAACTAAGACAACTAGAACAAATGGACATTAACATTTCTGGTTTCCATCTATTTATGCATGCAATAAGATAGGAGGAGGAAGAGAATGAGGCACCTTTTTTTGTCCGTTGTCCTCACTCCTCTTTACCATTCTAGTATTGGATCGAGTCTAGCTCCAAACATAGTCTAACTGCAAAGAAATAGAACTATCCTCCTCTTCTACTTCTTGTAACAAGTTAGATGAAATCTATCCTAACTAGGTTATAATCATTCATACATAAACTGAAACAAGATGAAAGTAAGGAAATAAGCCAATTTTATTGATATGAGAAACAATGAAACTTACAATCATGATGCGCCGCAATCTTTACTCCATGCTTCTCCTTTCCAACCCCTAAATACACACTGCTAGGATACCTTATGAAGTCTAAGCTCAAAGGTTTGATATCTCTCCAATTGTTCTTTATCATGAACCCCCATCAACCTTGAGAGGCCTTGTTTGTATAGGAGCTTGGGAGGTTTAACCAACATAGGGAATCAAGGGAAGGTTGATATCTTTCCTCCATGAGTTAGGATTGATTACTCAAAATGGAGGGACTTGAATCCATGATTCATCGTTTATTCATAACAACCCAAAGATCCTTGGAACTATCCCACAGAAAAAGGTGGGATTGGTTAAAACCACCCCAACATGAGTGACACTCCCTAAATTCTTATGACAGGGTGTCAATGACACTCCCAAATGGTCTATCTAGGGGCGTCACACAAAGGGTGACGCTCCCTAAGCCATGTTAGGGGGGCGTCAGTGCTCCAACTAAGCCAAAAATTGAGGGTAAAAGTCACATTTTCGACCTTCAAAATGGGTTTTTCTTCTCTTTAAAGGCTAGGGATGATGACAAAGTGTTATTCCATGGTGTCAGAGTGATGAAACATAAATGAGACACTTCGGAAAGTGTCATTTTGGAATTATGACACTCAACAACACAACTGTACATAAGTGCGACACTTAATAAAATACTGACATAAGTGTGACACTTAATAAAATAGTGACATAAGTGTGACACTTAGTATGACACTAGGCAGTGTGCAAATTTTGTGTGTAACACCAAGGTCACCCGGGATTCCCCCCTTGCGTAGGATTTCTCCTTCACTAAAGCGAGGGGAGGGTTTATCTAAGGTGACAATGGGTAGACTCTCAAATAGTTCTCACCATCTTATGGATTGGGTCAAGCTTTTCCCAACCTACAATTTGTGTGATAATATTTTGGCGTCGTTGTCGGGAAGGATTTTGAATCCTCTTTCGTTCCCTAACAACACTTTGGAAAACTATCCCAAAGCCTTTCCTAGTTTTCCTGGCGACTCCACTTGAGGAAATTTCCCTTTCCTTTCTTGATGAGATTTTCAAATCATCTGGCGACTCCACCACGAGACAAACCCAAGGGAAGGATTACCCTAGCCCTCCACCTATACCTAAATTTCCTAAAAACAAGACAAAACCTCCTAAACTTGTACCCTCTTCTACTTCTCCATGGCCTTTAACCAGCTTGTCCATACCTTGTTCACCAAACACTCCCTTAAACCAATGGGTTAAAGGAACTTACGAACCCTTGGATGTGACTAATATCCCTCGATCACCTCACCAAATCCGAAAGGGTTTCAAAGAGTGACTTCCAACCTTTTCAGAAGAAGACTGAACTCTGGTTGAGGATCACCTAAAAAAAATTCTCAGGGCCTTAGAACCTTATGACTAGTATGGGGATGTTCGAATGAGGCTTTTCTCCTACACTCTTATTGGGAAGGCCTAAGACTGGTACACCAATATCTTAACAGGGATAATCACAAATTGGGATACCTTTTGAGATCTTTTCGTCAAGAGATTTTCCAAAAGGAAATATTGCATATCCCTTTATAATGAACTCCACCATTACATGAAGGAGCCAGGGGAAAGTATATGTGATTTTAATGATTGATTCAACACCCTTGTGAAGAGTTTTCGCCAATATTTCGAGCCCACTCAACACAATGTCCTCAAGACTTACATGTCAACCATAAAGGACCCATCTTGTTTCCTAGTAGGAAAATATTACCCTTTTTCCTTGATTTAAGCCCAAGAAAGGGCACATGAAATTGAGGAGAAATTGGCTTCCTCGTTCGACCAAGTTGAGGATTGTCGCAGGGAAGTTACACAAGTTACCTGCTCACCAATTTCACTACTCCACCTCCCAACTCCCATTATGCCGCCAAAGATTACTTGGATAAGGAGAGAAGGGAAGCTACTAGGAGAGTTGGTACTCGAGTAATGAGTGTCATAGGGAAGAGGAAAACACCATAGTCTGAAAGAAGGAATCCCTTGGTGGAAGAGTTGGTACTCGAGTAATGAGTGTCATAGGGAAGAGGAAAACACCAGAGTCTGAAAGAAGGAATCCCTTGGTGGAAGAAAACTCGAAAATTGAGGAATTCGTGGTAGCAAACAAAGCATATTTTTTTTTTCTACACCATATTCAAAATATTTTATCCTCACCCAATAAACAGGAAGAATCTCATACTCTTGAAGATGAGTTAGGAGAGCCCATCGCAGAAGATGAGACTCAAAAGGAAACCACCATAGAACTTTCTAGATGCATTGACCATCCTCATCATGTTATCAATGAGGGAATCGACAACACCTTCATTTTGGAAAACTCTCTTTTTATGGATGAAGAAAAGAGGGATGGATGTTGGGGACTGGATTTTGATGGTGCACATTCAAATACATGATTAGGTGCCAGAGTGGTCCTAATATCATTTAATAAAGACGCTACCCTTTTCTCATACAGACTTGAGTTCGATTGCATTAACAACATAACTGAGTATGAAGCCCTAGTTTTGGGCGTGAACCTCACCATCGATATGAACATCAAGTCATTACACATAAGAGGGGATTCAAATTTAATTGTCTCACAGGTTAACATGATTTTTTCTGCTCAAAACCCAAGGCTGAAACAATACAAGGATGTTTTTTGGGCCTCCATAAAGAAGTTTGATGACTTTTCAATTGAAGCTATCCCCATAGAAGAAAATCACCTCGCAGACAACCTTGCGGTTTCCGCTTCCACTTTACAACATTTCAAGGAGATTGATCACTACCTAACAATATGGAACACTGGCAAGTTTTTGATGGTGAGGACCAAATCTGTTGTTTCCTTCAAAATGAGGGTGAATTCTCTGAAACTTAGATAAATATTTTGGCCGAGGGAGAAAATATCGAGATTATGAATATACCTAATGGACCCTTACGCAAAGGCATTGTTCCCTAGAGATAATTTTTGATCAAGATGATATGTATAAAGGGAAAGCATCAAGCAATATCGAAGATGAAGTCATCAAGTTCAATATTGGCACCGAGGAATCCCCAAAATGGTCAATTTTGGGAAAGGGACAACTCCTAATGAGAGGGAGAAGTTGATCACTCTCATCAGAGAATTAAAGGAGGATTTTTTTGCCTGGTCGTATGGAGATTTGAAGGCTTACCGAGAAGATGCTAATAGTTATACACCATGCTATTCCTCTTAATGAAGGCACAAAACCCTTCAGGCATAAACTCAGACAAATGAACCCAAAAGTTTCCCCACAAGTCCAAAGGGAGTTGCAAAAAATGGTTGAGGCAGGGATAATCGAACCCATCAGGTACTCATCTTAGTTTTCCAATCCTGTCATTGTCCGAAAGAAAATTGGTGACATCAGAATATGTGTTGACTTCATGAACTTGAACCAGACCTCACTTAAAGACAATTATTCTTTGCCAAACATGGATTACAAGTTGCAAGGGTTACCGGAGCATGAATGATGTCCATGCTTGAAAATTTTTTAGGATATAGCCAGGTACTCATAAAGGAGGATGACCAGCTCAAAACCACTTTCACTACCCCTTAGGGAACTTACAAGTATTTGAGAGTACCTTTCGGGTTGAATAATGCAGGAGCTACTTTCAACGTGCCATGGATTATGATTTTAGGGATATAATCGATAAAATCATAGATATTTACCAGGATGACGTAACCACTATCTTCAAGAAAAAAGATCAACATATCCAACACTTAAGGATGATTTTTCAAAGGTGCAGAGAATATGGCATTTCTCTTAATCCAAAGAAATCAATTTTTGGTGTGGATAAAGGGAAATTATTAGAAAATATCATCTCCAAGGATGACATCTCAATATATCCTTCAAGAATTGAAGCCATCGAGATAATCCCTCTCCCTAAAGACAAGAAATCCTTACAATCCTTCTTCGGACATATCAACTTCATAAGAAGGTTCATTCCAAACTTTGCTGAAATTGTTAAACCCCTTAATCGCTTGTTAAAAAAGGATGCCCATTTTGAATGGAATGACGAGGGAAAAAAATATTTCCAACATATAAAAGAGGCAATAACTATCACACCAGTTCTAGTCAGTTCATATTTTTCTAAAGATTTCATCATCTTTTCTTTCACCTTAGAAGACACCATCACAAGAGTTCTTTTGCAAAAGAATGATCAAGGAAATGAACAACTGATCGCCTTCATGAGAAAATCCCTTAGAGACTCAGAGATAAATTACACCATTACAGAAAAGCAAGACTATGCTCTTGTCAAGTTCCTCAATCATTTTACAACCTACATAGGGTATAGCAATATCAATGCTTTCATCCCGTACCCCACTGTAAAGGATGTCCTATCACAACAACATTGTCTTGGATCAAGGGGAAACTGGGTTTCAAGAATATGAGAGTACGACTTGGAGATAATACCATCCAAGATAATCAAAGGCCAAGAATTAGATAAGATGTTGACAAAAATAAATCAAGAATCTATCAAAATGGGAGAAAAAGAACAAATCGATGTTTTCATAAGTGAAATTGAGGATGACAAATGGTATTCACACATTATTTACTATTTGAAGAATCTTACTTGTCCTGATCATCTTGTCCATCATAAGAGGAGAGCCTTAAAAATCAAAGCCATGAAGTATTGTTTGATGTGGGATGGTCTCAGATGGAGGAACCTCAATGGGGTAATCCTCAAGTGATTAAATAAAGAAGAAGCAGACAAGTTGGTTGCATAGTTTCATTCAGGATATTGTGGAGACCATTTTGCAGCCCGCACTACTGCCCATAAATTTTGAGGGAAGTATATTATTGGCCTACTATTTTCTCTGACACACATCGCTACATCAGATCTTGTCAGCCTTGCTAGTTCTTTGCTGGAAAACAATGCCTGCCTGCCCTCCCTCTTAAACTGGTTGTTGTGGATGCACCCTTCCAAGAATGGGGACTGTATTTCATTGGCGAATTCAAGGACAACTCTAGTAATGGTTACCGATGGGTTTTGACTGCCACTGACTATTTAACCCGATGGGTGGAAGCTGACACAACAAAGAAAGCAACAAAAGAGGTGGTAATGAAGTTCCTTAAGGAGAAGATTATCACTAAATTCGGTGTTCCGGTGAAGATAACTACAGACAACGACAAGGATTTCAGTTCGATGGTGCTCAATGAGTTTTGTTTAAAATATGGAATTGTTTTGTCACACTCTTCAAATTATTATCCTCAAGGAAATGGATTAGCAGAATCCAACAACAAGAATATCATGAATATCATAAAGAAAATTGTTCGAGAAAACAATAAAAGTTGGGATAGCAAGATTAAATATGTCGTGTGGGTAGACCATACAACTACTAAGACTTCTACCGGGGAAACCCCTTTTGAATTATTTTATAGATTGGAGGCATGTCTACCTATGAACCTCCAAATTCTAGCCTTGCAATTAGCCCAACACTTCGCCACAAATAAAGAAGCATTGCAGGGGCGAATTGATCAACTTATGGAGTTGGAGGAAACTCGAAGAATGAATTTTGATCAAATGGAAAATAACTAAGATAAAGTAAAAGGAACCTTTGAAAGTAAAGCAAAGATGAGATATTTTAAGAAGGGGGATTTGGTCCTAATGTGGGTCAAAAGAAGAGAAAAACCTGGAGTGCATCAAAAGTTTGATAGTTTGTGGTTGGGACTGTACATGATATATGAAATATTTGGGTTAAACTCTTTATTTTTGTCCACAACAGAGGGGAGGAGGATGCCATTACTAGTGAATGGATCCCTCCTCAAGCATTATTTCCCAGATGGCACGTGACTTCTTTAGGGCCTAGGCCCTAGGTAAGTAGGTAGGTCATCTTACTTTCTTACATTTTGCATCTTGATTGATCATGGTAGTTTAGCTGCATTTCATTTTTCTCTACTTGTATTTTTTTTTTATTTACATACTTCTCTTTTATCATATTATATGAAAAGTGCAAAATTTTCTTTTCTAGATTAGTTGTTGTTTTTGAGATTTTGATTTTTAATATATATAAACAAAGGGTGAGTAGAGCCACCCTAGATTTTATGGTTTTATGTTTCAGTGTAGGCACAGGTCTGACCAAGATATGTCGAGGTTGTCATGCACTCTACGGAGAGTAAATGTTCTCGAGTAGGAGAGAGATGTTATCCCAATTTCTAGGGATAACTAAGGAGATGATGTCTTGAGGCCTTCAAGTTGCAGACATGGAGTACTGAGAGACATATGACTGACAACATCCACATGCATAGACTTCGACCAGCTTCACCACCACACATCGTGGATTCGTGACGATGGCATCAACCACATCAACTTACTTTCGGAAGACGATGGGTCTTGCTCCATGAGGTACAAGTCAGGTATTGTGGTAAGTGTCACTTTAATATTTCAGGTATTTGAGTATGTTGCATTTAAAGTTTATTTTGATTTTGATTATTAGACATTTGGAACTTTTGATGAGGATGATCCCTTGTACCTTGAAAATAATACCCCACGCATGAAGGGAAGTCCTTTGGAGGCCCAACGATTTCATCCTCAAGCTCAACGACTTGTCCAAAGTGCCAAACTGTCACTCCTTGAGGAGATGACATCATGTTTTAAGGTTTACTTTATGTGCAAATCAAATTTATGTTGTAAAGGGGAAAATTAAAGGAGGTTGACCTCCTTACTTTGTGGTTTACCCCAATTTATGTGGACAAGGATCAATGACATTTCATTTTCACATAACTCTTACTTGGGAGAAATACTCCATGGTTGAAATCTGCACCCTTCTTTGGGAAATTTTACATATATCTCTCTTCTACTTGCTCTTGTGATGGTTTGTCTTTGCTATTGGATGAAAAAGTGATGCACTATCTCATTTGGAGGTTAATTCTTGCATTGTGATGGGAGTTTCTTGGTTAAAAAGGAGTTTATCCCTTTAATGCTTGGACTAGGTAAGGAATCTTTACTTTGTTATTGCTTCTTTCTTGGTTGCAAGGTTAATTTTCTAATCTCTTGGGGAGTATAAGGGTATACAACCCCACTAATCCTATCATAATTGTCTTGAATAATTTATTGTACAAAGGGAGTAAAAGGGCTTACACCCTCCTAGTTTTTTCCTTGCTAGTCTTGCCTGCCTTGGGGAGTAAAAGGGCTTACATCCCTATGGAATTAGAATAACTAGTTCATTTGTTAAAAGAATCCATAACCCAATAGCTTTAGGCACCAATATCTTGCATTGGAGAAATAAAATCATTGAATTGGTATACATGAAATTATGAGATATTGAAATTGTCTTAGTTGGAATTTTTTCTATGTGCTTTACGCTTGGTAAGTCCACTAAGGTGTCTTGATTACCCAAGGATCTCTGGCTGCTATTATAAATTTAAGCTACAGACATTAGGGTTGCAACAAATCACTCTTTAACACTTGTTTCACTCACTAATATATCGCTAAAGCTTGCTTACAAGTTGTCATTGTTGAACTACTTGATATTGGATAATTATTGGACAAGTTGTTTGTTGACTTTTAGGGGTAGATCTTGTTGTTGTAGCATATGTTTTCTACATCCATAAGGATGTCATAATATCTCTGCAATAACTTCATTTAACAACCCTATGTTGTCACTAAAGTCTTGCTTTATATCACGAGTTATATTAGTTGTTACCAACTTTATCTCTTGCATATTTACTTGAATTTTAGTGGCATATCTAGCAGTTTTAATGATAATTTAATTTCTAATTTATATCATTATTTACTGCTGCTACATAGGACAACAAGCTTTACTTGCTTCACCATTGAATATTTTGGCTTGTATCTCTTCAATTTTTCTTCTCTTGGGTAGGTCTAACACTTTTGTGTAGGTACTCAAGACCTTTGGAAACTTCCCTCAACCACAAGAAATCCTCTCAAGCCCCCTTTCATTTCCATCTTTTACCTATAAGGGGTTATCTGTCCATCTCTTCATTTCCCATCTTAATCCCCCAGGGTCACCTGAGATTCCCCCCTTATGTAGGATTTCTCCTTCACTGAAGTGAGGGGAGGGTTTATCTAAGGTGATAGTGGGTATAATCTCCCATAGTTCTCGCCATATTGTGGATTGGGTCAGGCTTTTCCCATTCTACAATTTGTGCGATAATAGATTGTATGGCCTACCACGTCATCATACAGATGACATGTGGAAACTCCTGACTTGTCCAACTGGATGATGACTCATCCAAATCAAGGTGACATGTGGCACTTTGTCGTGTTGCCACATCACCCTACTCACATCAGCATGACATCATCCTGTCAGTTGTATCAATGAAACGTGGCAACTTGTGGGCTTTCCACGTGGCATCCTAATTTTGTCTTCTTCCCTTATTTAACCAAAACTTTGAAAGGTCATAACATTCTCATATGAACTCTGTTTGAGGCGATTCTTGCGCAGTTGGAAATCTCTTGTTGAGCTCTACACAATGAAGTCATTTTCGAGAGAATTTGAGATGATAAAAGTTTGAGCATTCTCAGATCCACCTAGATCATTCTTCCCCTTTGGAAGCCTTTTGGACCACCAAAAGTCTTGATTACTCAGCAACTAAGTGAGGGTAAATCTCCCTCACTTTCTAGATCATGATCCATCCTACTTTGATTGGTTTTACCCCTTTAAGACCATATTGAAGATATTCTACATCACCCCATTGTGAAGTCTCGATTCTTCTGTCAAGGATAACACGATCTCGCAGTTCGTATATGTACTCTTGAGCAAAATCATCAACTGTTGGAACTTGAACTCATTCATCTTTATCCATAATCATAGGAGGCTCATAAAGTTTCAAATTCTCAACATTCACCACTGAATACATTTGCATATAAGATGGAAGATCTAAATGAAATACATTTGTACTAATCTTCTCCAAAATCTTGAATGGACCATATCATATTGGTTTGAGATTTTTACCTTCACCCTTCATTTTGTCCTCGCTGATATGTAACCATACTTGATCACCGACTTGAAACTGATGGTCAACCCAATTTTTTTCATGCCTCACCTTGTACTTAGCTTGGATTTTCTCCAATTGTTCCTGTACTGCCTGATGCACCTATTGGATCCTTTGAATAAACCTCTTATCTTTATCGAATTCCTTTTGCTTATCCTATTTGATTTCTCCTTTGAAAGAAAAATCCATCGGTGACTTAGGAAAGTATCCCAAACATACTTCAAAAGGAGTTCCCTGAGTAGAAGAATGCATGGCACGATTATAGGCATGTTGTACATAGTGCAACTGCTCATCTCACAACTTAGGATGTTTACTGCAGTAACCTTGTAACAAATGTACCACTGTCCTATTCATCACCTTTGTTTGTCCATATGTCTATGGATGAAAAGCTATGCTCTTATTTAACTTAGTGTCTATCAACTCCCATAAACTAGACCAAAACTTTCACAAGAAGCGAGAGTCTCGATAAGATATAATAGATGTAGGCAGCCCAAAATGAACCCAAATATTTGCAAAGAACAACTGAATTGTTTTTATAGCTGTGACTTGCTTCTTGCAAGGCATTAAGATACACATCTTACTAAACCTATCCATGATGACATATAAATATTCATGACCTATTCTAGACATTGTCAAACCCCCTATAAATTCCATGGACACACTTTCCCATGGTTTAGAAGGTATTGAAAGTGGCGTATTTAATCCCAACTTTCTGTTGCTAGGATTACTTGTGGCACACATAACACACCCTTTTACATACTTGGAAACTGTTTCATTTATTCGATGCCAATAACAATATCTTTGCAATTGTGCTATTGTCTTTCTTGTCCCGAAATGAACATAAATGAGAGATGTATGGGCTTCTCTGATTACACTTGATCTTTCATCCATGGGTATACAAAGTTTTCTAAGAAGATATAATAAATTATCACGCACATGATAATCCAATTCTTCATTATGTTTTCCATGATTTAGTGCTTCATATACATATTTAAAATCATCATCTCTAGCATATTGTTCAACAAAACTTTCATGAGCTAAAGAATTATGCTTTAATATTGTAGATGCATTGATCACTGGTCTTGATAACATATATGCAACCTTATTATGAATACCCTTCTTATATTTAATTACCAAATGAAATTGTTGTAAGAAACCCATCCACCTAAAGTGTCATGACTGTTGTAGCTTGGTATGTGATTTCAAACACTGTAATGGCTGATGATTTGTATGAATTGTTGTCTACTTCCCCATTAAGTAATGCTTCCATTTTTTAACACTTTGTACCAAAACATACAATTCCTTATCACATATTGGATAGTTAATTACTACTTGAGTGAAAGTCTCAGAATGATAGCATATAGGTTTACCTTGTTGCATCAAGATTGCTCCCATGGCATATCCACTTGCATTAGTTTGAATCTCAAATGGTTGTTGCAAATCTAGCAGAGCCAAAACTGGTGTGGTGCTTATCTTCTCCTTCAATGTCTTGAAGGATTTATTCTACTTGCCTCCCCATTGAAAGACCCGTTTCACACCAATATTAGGAAGAGGAGCATCCTATTGCAAATGAATTTCATGTTCAACCTCCCTCTTAGGAGGTAACCCTGTAGGTTCCTGAAGTAACTCTTCATAGTTAGATATGATCTTGACCAATTCCTGTTTATGATACAAATAACAAGTTGACAAAGCATTTGATACATATTCTTCTTTTTTCTTCACCACCATGAGAACAAAATATTTACTAGCATTTACAAGTCTCTTCATTTATCCTGTGCCCACTAAAGAAATATTAGTTTTAATTCGGTGAGCTCCGACAATGTATTCAATTTCATCCTTGAAAAGGTGACATTTGTTCTCTTCACGATAAAATATGGCTTTCTCGCGAAATAGATATGGAGTACCCAAGACTATGCCGCAAATGTTAAGTGGAACGACATCTAACTCAACCTCATCAAAGAACTTATATGTAATTGCAAATATGATTTTACAATGTTTTGTTACTTGCAACTTAGCATCGTCACACACCCAACCTAATGGATATGGTTTCACATGAGGTGTAGTCTTTAAATCCAAATTCTTAACAATCTCTTCAGATATGAAGTTAACTTGAGATCCACTGTGAAATAAAGTATCAATCTTTGTATGCTTCACTAGAACTCTGACATGGAAAAGCTCACTTCGTTTCTTTTGATCAAGAGCACTTTCCAATTTAGTGGATCGAATTGAAGAACTAGAACTGGCAGTAGATATACCTTTGCTTCCCATTGGTGTGGTTTTAGATTCATCTCCTAAATCTGAATCCATATCTTGTTGAGTTGTTGCAACAATCCTTTGTTTTCCCTTATCCTGGAACTTCTTTGGTTGCAACTCTGAATGAAATTTCCAACACTATGCCTCCTCATGTCCCTTCCTTTTGTAGTGAGGACATCCAAGTTTCTCTTTAGTTTTCTTCATTGTAGTCGACTTCTTACTCTTCCATTTTCCTTTCGCCTTCTTCTAGAATTTGTGTGGCTTCTTATCTTCAAACATATGCTTTCCCTTGCTAGCCTCCACATGAGTATATTGTATTGATACTTCGTCAATATTAGTAGGGTTAAACATCAATATAATATGTCGAAGATATGAATGCATACCACCAATGGAATTCCTAAAAATAATGCTTTCTTCTTAAATTCCTATGTATATACCTGAACATTTTCCCCTTTTCCTTGCCTTAGATGATGCCAATCTATTATTGTAGTTTGCACATAAGCCAATGGACAAAATTGTTTTCTTATTACAACAATAAATTCATCCCAAGAAGAAATTGCTTTACCCTGTTGAATGAGATCAACTTGTGTCTTACTCTCCCACCATATCAGGGCCGTGCCACCCATACAAAGAGTAGACAATTGTATCTTTGTAGTTTCATCCATGATCTTCTGTACCCTGCAATATACTTCAATTTGTTTGATCCAATTGTCCAACTTCTCTGCATTCAATTCTCCATCATATATTGACAAGTCAAACTTTACATCTAACTTTAATAAAGGAAAACCATGAGCATGAGAGCAAGAAGATTTATTAGAGGGCTTCTTCTTATGAGAATAATGTTCACATGCACCATTAGTAGATCATGATGAGGATGATGGCGAAGAAGGTCTCGAAGTTCCACCACCTTCTCCTCCTCCTTCTGCTTTTACTGAAGATTATGCTTCTCCAGTCTTTTGAACTCTTCGATACAAATCATCCACTATCTCCCTCATTGTGCGGAGTGTAGAGATAACTTCCTCAGGTCACATGGTTGGATCTTCTCCTTCCTTTTCTTCAGAATCCATCTCACATCTACGAAACCTCCTTTGGATTTATGTTTTATAACTTGCAAGCCTGTCTTCACCTCGCTTGAATCCATCTCTTGTAAGCATTCATGTGCAAATATATGTCAAAACCTGCTCTTATACCGACTTGATCTGAAAATTCTTAGATGTTAAATTATTTCTCAAATACACATAAACATCCAAATTGATTCGAAATATAAATGATCGTATTTGACTGATTTTCAATAATATGAATTCACTTACTTATCCACAACTCAATTAAATTGATGAATAACTTGCAAGAAATCTAGTGAAAATAGAAAACAACGATGATAAGCACATTACACAAGTTTGTTTTATTGAGTTCACCCATCTTGGGCTACATCTCTGGGTATGCTTCCAATTGAGACTTATTTATTAATGCTCAAATACTTGTTATTTCATAATGACCTTTTAAACTTGTTGCTCAAACTCAGAAACAAAAAACACCATCGAATTCCTCTCGATATTCTAAGAAAAATGAGTATAAACACCTTATACTTTCCTTAAGGAAGTCTATGGCACGCAATACGATACAATCTCAAAGTCTAGATACCCTATGGCATGAACTTCGAGGCATATATGCTTAGCTCTGGCACACATATCCATGTTTCATACTCTATACCCTACCTTGGTCTAGGCACCAACTTAAATAGGGTGTGGGTCCCAACTACCATTCAAACTCCACGCAATAACTTTAAACGTTATTTATTGGGTTTTTTTAAACAAAACAACCATTTGGTGTAATGATTAGCGCACTTTGTGTTAATTCGTTGGTTATATAGGGTGGAGGTTGCAGGGTTGAGCCCTGCAGCCTCCCCTTTTGGCATATGGATTAATACATTACAACTTAAATGAAGTTCTTTCCATAATATTCCCAACGGATTTCTCGTGGGAAGTTGGTAAATCATTTGGCTTGTTATGGAGAGGTTAGAGGTTCGATCCTCTTTAGTCGTTATAACAAAATTTTGATACCCAACCCTCCTTGGGCTTCTCGAAGGTCCCATGTGGCACCACATGATTGGTCGACATGGCACTCAACCATTTGCTGATGACGATGACTTGGACGATGATGTGTCTTTGTATGATGCCACCTGTCATTGTACGACCCGCTGATTGTGTTGCCACTCTACCTACCATGTCACTATATATCCTACCACATGGCACCCTTTCAGTGGTGCCATGTGGATCGTACGGTCTACCATGTCATCGTACGTCTGACATGTGGAAACTTATGACTGGTCCAAATGGATGTTGACTTGTCCAAATCCATTGACATGTGGCACTCTATTGTGTTTCCATGTCACCCTGCTAACATTAGCATGACGTCATCCTATCAGTTGTACGGATGACACATGACAACTTATGAGCTTAACATGTGGCATCCTAATTTTGCCTTCTTCCCTTATTTAACCGAAACTTTGAAAGGTCATAACTTTCTCATACGAACTCTGTTTGAGGCGATTCTTGTGCCATTGGAAATATATTATCGAGCTCTATGAAATGAAGTCATTTTCAAGGTCATTTGAGACGATCATTTTTTTAGCATTCTTAGGTCCATCTGGATCAGATAACATACCCCATCATACATGCATGTGGGTGAATTTAAAAATGGATAAGAGAAGACTTGCCAAAGCAGGTTTGTATCCATAGATTTATTCACACCTCAGGGCCCATCCCCAAGGCCTAGTACATGCACAAGAGGCCTAAAGGAAAAACCAAAAATGGAAGAATCTTAAGGAAGGATTCTACACAATTTTCTCCTACCCAGGTAAGGTTCTCAGTATTACTTTGGATTTAAAAACTATCAAATATTTTCTATTTGATAAAAGGGTAACTAGAACACTAGAATATATCTACAAAGTGCATTAGCACAAGACATCACATGAATATCTAGTTCGCACTTGGGAAAATGAGCATTGGGACTTTAGATGTTGTGCCAAGATAATTGTGGAGACAGAAGAAGAAGATGATCTAGAGAAGTTGCACCACCTTATAGAAGTAGAAAGAGAAATAAAAGAGATGATGGAGGATCCAAAAGGGGAGATTTATTGAGACTCATTGAAAATACAGTAATTTAATATTGATATAGAGGATCATCCTCATTTAGCATCTAATCAGGATTATTGGGACAATTGATGATTTTCGATTTTGTGACCTTACTCGAGGAGTACGTTGACCCGTTCCCACATAATTTTACAAAAATGAAAGGGATCAAAGGAGAGATGGGATAAAATAGGACAAAGCTCAAGCTTGAAAACTATACCCATAAAGAAGAGACCCTATAGTCTGAACCCTGGGATAAGAGAAAAGGTGAAGGGGGCTGTTAATAAGATGTTGGTTGCTGACTTGATCTTCCCAGTAGAAGAATCGGACTAGATCAATGTTATGATCATTCAAGTTAGGAAGGTGGGAGGGGGCATAAGAGTCCATGCAGATTTCAAGGGATAAAATGTAGTGTGCATCCATGATCCATTCCCTACACCTTTCAATGACAAGGAGTTGGATCAAGCAGTAAGAAAGAAGGCTTATTCCTTCACCAATGGATTATATGATTATCACCAGGTATGGATAGTAGAGGAAGATAAGAAAAAAATAAACTTCACCACATTGTGGGGTTCCTACACTTATAATGTGTTGTCTTTTGGGATAAATACTGCACCAAAATGTTTTCCAGGATAATGATAGCAACATTCAGAGAATACATCCACAAATTCTTGGAAGTATATCCAGATTACTAGACATTGTACAATTTCTTGAAGGATCGTGTTACAGTGTTGCAATTGATGTTCGAAAGGTACCAACAATTATAGATCTCTCTCAAATTAAAGAAGTGTATTTTTTGCACACCCTTCGACACACTCCTAGTCACATTGTTTGCAAACACGATGTACTTGTGGACCCAACCAAGATAGTAGTGATTGTTAATCTATAAGCCTCGTTGAATGTCCATACCCCGAGGTCAACACTTAGTCACACATGATAATACCAAAGGTGCATTAAGGGGTATGAATCCATCATTTCCCACATGGAGTGGTTGTTGAATGAGACTGATGACTTTTGCTAAACAATGGAATGCCAAACATCCTCGAACACCTTGAAGAAGAAATTGGTAAGTGAGCCCATCCTTGTTTTCTCAAATTGGACTATTGAGATTCATGTACATGTCGATGCATCTAGTGTTGTGTTGGTAGCCATCTTGGTGCAACTCAAGGAATGAAATTGGACCATCCA